>OX453064.1:21631968-21943732 GCA_949699795.1 Spicauda simplicius | reverse complement strand
GCGCCCCCTCCCTTAGATTCTGAATTGGAAAAATCTGTTCGAACCTAACCTAACCGAATAAAACAACTTTTTCTGAGTAAACATTTATTTAAAGAATAGACCTATAATTATCAATATTTAAAGTAGAAAAAGTAATATAAACCTTATAACTAAGAGTATAATTCAACTGATACTGATAAAAATAACCCATCCAATTTAAAAAGGTTGGTGGTACTCCTGCATCTTTCAGGTAATTGTATTCAAAGTGGAATTTTTGATCATAATTATATCCTCTCCGAAACTCATTGTTGGTATTGTGAACAACAACATTACGTATACGTAAGCACAATATGGCCGATGCCTACGGTTTAAACTTGAAGGACCCCAGCATTATCAGGGTTGAGGAGTTGAAGGTCAAAATTATCATGTCATATCTTTGCTTAGTAATCTCATTGCATATACGTAAGCACCATATGGCCGATGCTTATGGTTTAAACTTGCAGTACCCTGCATCATCAGGGTTGAGGAGTTGAAGGTCAATTTTCTTATCATACGTCTTTGCTTTGTAAATATATTACATATCCATAAGTATCAAATGGCCAACGCCTATGGTTTAAGCCTGAAGTACCCCTGCATCATCAGGGCCGAAGAGTTGAAGGTCAAAATTATCATGTCATATCTTTTCTATGTAATCCCATCGCATGCACGTAAGCAACAGATCCCCAACTTCTATGGCTTGGGCTTACAGTACCCTGCATCATCAGGGTTGAGGAGTTGAAGGTCAACTTTTTTATCATACGTCTTCGCTTTGTAAATATATTACATACCCATAAGCATCAAATGGCCAACGCCTATAGTTTAAGCCTGAAGTACCCCTGCATCATCAGAGTTGAGGAGTTGAAGGTCAAATTTTTCATCTTATATCTTTGCTTAGTAATCTTATCAGATATACGTAGCGATCATGTAGCTAACGCCTATAGTTTAAGCTTGAAGCACCCCAGCATCATCAGGATTGAGGAGTTGAAGGTCCAATTTTCCACCGCGTACAACCATTTTTCTAATGTTTTACCTTACATTTTTTTAAATATCATTTTGAATGCGTAAGATTGAAATACCTAAGTTTTGTGGCTTAGGCATTCAATACCCCTGCATCATCAGGATTGAGGAGTTGAAGGTCCAATTATTCGTCGTATACCTTTGCTTAGCAATGTTATTACAAATCCGTGAGCAACAAATGTCTAACGTTTATGGTTTAAGCCTGCAGTACCCCTGCATCATCAGGGTTGAGGAGTTGAAGGTCAAATTTGTCATCGTACATCTTTGCCTTGCTATCTTATTATATATCCGTAAGCACTAAATGGCCATCACAAACGGCTTGGGCTTACAGCACCCTGCATCATCAGGGTTGAGGAGTTGAAGGTCATTTTTTTATAATATGTCTTTGCTTAGTATTGTTATAACATACCCATAAGCACCAAATGGTCAACCCCAATGGTTTAGGCTTGAGGCACCCCTGCATCATCAGGATTGAGGAGTTGAAGGTCAAATTTTTCATCACATGTCTCTGCTTAGTAGTCTTGTTACATATATGTAAGCACCAAATAGCTAATGTTATAGTTTAGGATAGCTGTAATCCTGCATCATCAGGATCGAAGAGTTGAAGGTCAAATTTTTCGTCAACCTATATAAGCATAGATATATAATACATATTCCAAGTTTCATAAGAATCGATTCGGCAGAAGCCGAGTTATCTCAAATTATCTAAAAAACTTGAGGAGTGGTGGTGGTTTCCACCCCATAACTCAAAGAGTTAAGCATCACAGCATACCCATGTCCAAGAGAAAAAGTTGCGTGACGAAATTTCCTATCAAATAAAAGAAAGAAAATGGAAATCGGTTTAGAAACACCCAAGTTATTCAAGATTTTAATAAACCGACATTTTCCAATTTTCCGGGAAAACCGCTGGAAGGTTTTCATTTTCCTCAATATGGGACTGCCTGTGAAACTAGTCGCATACAATGTCGTATGAATCGTGTCGGTAGGTCGACGATTTCTAGCCATTTCGCCCGAACATACATAAAAAAAAAAAAAAAAAAAAAAAAAAAAAAAAAATATACGTGACGAATAGATAACCTCTTTCCTTTGGGAAGTCGGTTAAAAATGAGTGACTAGACACGCCTTTTAAACTATTGAAACTGTTTCGTAGTATTATTAAAAAATCTTCCATTCCTCAAATCAAATCTTTATTCCATCTTTCAAAAAAACGACAAAAAATAAATTTATTCTATCGGAGCCGCCTTAAAAAAATATTTAATTCTGTTTTTAGTCTTTATTGTTATAGAGGCAACACGAACATATAATGTATGAAATTTTCAACTGTCTAACTATCGCGGTCCATGAGATACAGCATGGTAACAGACAGACAGACGGACGGAATAAGTCTCCGTTTTTATGCTTTGAATAACCCTAATACACGGAACCCTAAAAATGCTAGAGACGTCTTGAAACTTTTCACTACTAAACTATTGACAGTGAACCGTGATGAAACCACGAAGTAACATTAAACCGTGATTGAACCATAAAAAAATGTCACGAGTAAAATTAAACCTTGACAAGATGATCCAAATTTTTATTATTGCTGAACCAACAAAAACGTATTTAAAAAAAAATTTTAAACAAAAAATACAACCGACTTCCATGCCACATAAAAGTAAAAAATAATTTAAATACATGTTGGTTTAGAGCAAACACAGTTCTTAGTACATAGTCCCGAAGTCGGCGCTCACCATATTTTGCTGGATCATGACGAAACTACATGTATCTTATATGAGCGCCGACTTCGGGACTATGTACTAAGAACTGTGTTTGCTCTAAACCAACATGTATTTAAATTATTTTTTACTTTTATGTGGCATGGAAGTCGGTTGTATTTTTCGTTTAAAATTTTTTTTTCACGCTTTTCAGTCACGATAAAATCAGTTATGGCTGTTGCTAGTCGTCCGCTAACCGGATGAATAAAATTAATTATTCGTCCGATTTTCGGATGAATAAAATTATGTGCTGACGTCATCATATAAAAATAGACTTCTTTGACACAACCGGTCGGGGGCGCTACCGCGCCCCCTCCCTTAGATTCTGAATTGGAAAAATCTGTTCGAACCTAACCTAACCGAATAAAACAACTTTTTCTGAGTAAACATTTATTTAAAGAATAGACCTATAATTATCAATATTTAAAGTAGAAAAAGTAATATAAACCTTATAACTAAGAGTATAATTCAACTGATAATGATAAAAATAACCCATCCAATTTAAAAAGGTTGGTGGTACTCTTGTATCTTTCAGGTAATTGTATTCAAAGTGGAATTTTTGATCATAATTATATCCTCTCCGAAACTCATTGTTGGTATTGTGAACAACAACATTATGTATACGTAAGCACAATATGGCCGATGCCTACGGTTTAAACTTGAAGGACCCCAGCATTATCAGGGTTGAGGAGTTGAAGATCAAAATTATCATGTCATATCTTTGCTTAGTAATCTCATTACATATACGTAAGCACCATATGGCCGATGCTTATGGTTTAAACTTGCAGTACCCTGCATCATCAGGGTTGAGGAGTTGAAGGTCAATTTTCTTATCATACGTCTTTGCTTTGTAAATATATTACATATCCATAAGTATCAAATGGCCAACGCCTATGGTTTAAGCCTGAAGTACCCCTGCATCATCAGGGCCGAAGAGTTGAAGGTCAAAATTATCATGTCATATCTTTTCTATGTAATCTCATCGCATGCACGTAAGCAACAGATCCCCAACTTCTATGGCTTGGGCTTACAGTACCCTGCATCATCAGGGTTGAGGAGTTGAAGGTCAACTTTTTTATCATACGTCTTCGCTTTGTAAATATATTACATACCCATAAGCATCAAATGGCCAACGCCTATAGTTTAAGCCTGAAGTACCCCTGCATCATCAGAGTTGAGGAGTTGAAGGTCAAATTTTTCATCTTATATCTTTGCTTAGTAATCTTATCAAATATACGTAGCGATCATGTAGCTAACGCCTATAGTTTAAGCTTGAAGTACCCCAGCATCATCAGGATTGAGGAGTTGAAGGTCCAATTTTCCACCGTATACAACCATTTTTCTAATGTTTTACCTTACATTTTTTTAAATATCATTTTGAATGCGTAAGATTGAAATAGCTAAGTTTTATGGCTTAGGCATTCAATACCCCTGCATCATCAGGATTGAGGAGTTGAAGGTCCAATTTTTCGTCGTATACCTTTGCTTAGCAATGTTATTACAAATCCGTGAGCAACAAATGTCTAACGTTTATGGTTTAAGCCTGCAGTACCCCTGCATCATCAGGGTTGAGGAGTTGAAGGTGAAATTTGTCATCGTACATCTTTGCCTTGCTATCTTATTATATATCCGTAAGCACTAAATGGCCATCACCTACGGCTTGGGCTTACAGCACCCTGCATCATCAGGGTTGAGGAGTTGAAGGTCATTTTTTTTATAATATGTCTTTGCTTAGTATTGTTATAACATACCCATAAGCACCAAATGGTCAACCCCAATGGTTTAGGCTTGAGGCACCCCTGCATCATCAGGATTGAGGAGTTGAAGGTCAAATTTTTCATCACATGTCTCTGCTTAGTAGTCTTGTTACATATATGTAAACACCAAATAGCTAATGTTATAGTTTAGGATAGCTGTAATCCTGCATCATCAGGATCGAAGAGTTGAAGGTCAAATTTTTCGTCAACCTATATAAGCATAGATATATAATACATATTCCAAGTTTCATAAGAATCGATTCGGCAGAAGCCGAGTTATCTCAAATTATCTAAAAAACTTGAGGAGTGGTGGTGGTTTCCACCCCATAACTCAAAGAGTTAAGCATCACAGCATACCCATGTCCAAGAGAAAAAGTTGCGTGACGAAATTTCCTATCAAATGAAAGAAAGAAAATGGAAATCGGTTTATAAACACCCAAGTTATTCAAGATTTTAAGAAACCGACATTTTCCAATTTTCCGGGAAAACCGCTGGAAGGTTTTCATTTTCCTCAATATGGGACTGCCTGTGATACTAGTCGCATACAATGTCGTATGAATCGTGTCGGTAGGTCGACGATTTCTAACCATTTCGCCCGAACATACATAAAAAAAAAAAAAAAAAAAAAAAAAAAAAAAAAAAAAAAAAAAAATATACGTGACGAATAGATAACCTCTTTCCTTTGGGAAGTCGGTTAAAAAGAAGCCATAACGGTCCTTTTACATTTAATTGAATTGGGTGGAATCTGGGAATTAATCTTGCTCCAGACACTTATCACAATTACTACATATTAAAGTGAAACTTTTTTCCGGCAACAACATTTTTTGGTCTATCTTTTTTTTATTTCACTGAAGTAGCAAATGAGCATGCAGTCCACCTGATAGTAAGTGGTCACTGCCGCTCATGGATATCTGTAATCAACTTCATACCGAACATGGGTTTCATCTGAAGTCAATCACAGGGGCGTTGCTACTCCCGAGGACGATGATGGTCGCCTCATGTGAAAATGTGCCGGCCACCACACCCTTCTATCGAAACGCAAGTAATGCTTTACGCTAGAAATATTTATGGCGGTGGTACCTCCCCGGTCAAACTGCACTGTTTCTACCACCTTCAAAATGACGAATTTCTATTACACTCAGCTGCAGTGTTGAGGAAAACGTAAGGTCCTCATGGATTATATACCCAAAACTTTACACTCTATACAAGGTTAGCGGTCTAATGTGGCCAACATTAGACCGCTAGCCTTTGAGACTTCTGATAATCCAGGTACGAATTCCATACGCCACTATTATTTTTTATTTTTGTTTTATTTTAACTATATTAAGTAAAAATAGAATACATCTTTTAAATACCATAAATCCTACGTAAATAAATTAGACATTTTTAGAAAAATGACAATAAGATGAAGGTTTACTTGCATGATTCTTTCACAAAAAACATTTTTCCTTAAGCATCAGTCAACCTACCGTCGTACTAAGAAATAAATACAATTTATCACAGGGCCCAGAAGACCGAGCATATTCTTGAGTCGCATTTAATCCGCTAAGTAAAACGTCTCTCGAGTATCCTTCCTGAAATGCTTCAGACGCATTTCACTCTATTGCTTCACCGTACAGTTGTTTGCTGCGAGAAATTCTACACAATGGGTTATTCGAGCTACAGTATTGAGCATAAAAGGAATATAGAGCCTGTAAATCCAAGATGTATTTTAGGAATTTCGAAATAAACGTTTGATGCGAGAAAATTTAATCCAACGTTACCTTGTTAACCCTTAAATATTTTATATGGATGAAAGTAAAGTTTAAATTCAACCAACAATAAAATGTTTCATTTTTATAAGACTAAGCAAAAGAAATATCCCATATAATGTTTTAAGATTTTTTTTTGTATAATACTGACGTAGCTAACGAGCACGCAGTCCACCTGATGGTAAGTGGTCACTGCCGCCCGTGGACATCTGTAAGCAACATCCTATAGAACATAGGTTCTCATATTTTTTTCTTAAGTACTAGTAAAACTACTACCGTTGCGCTAAGAAATAAATAATATTTATCACAGGACCCAAAAGACCGAGCATATTCTTGAGTCGCATTTAATCCGCTAAGTAAAACGTCTCTCGAGTATCTTTCCTGAAATGCTTCAGACGCATTTCATTCTATCGCTCCCCCGTACAGTTGTTTGCTGTGAGAAATTCTACACAATGGGTTATTCGAGCTACAATATTGAGCATAAAAGGAATATAGAGCCTGTAAATCCAAGATGTATTTTAGGAATTTCGAAATAAACGTTTGATGTGAGAAAATTTAATCCAACGTTACCTTGTTAAGCCTTAAATATTTGTATGGATGAAAGTCAAGTTAAATTTTAAGCAACAATACAACATTTCATTTTAAAAATTAGCAAAATACATATACTTTCCATTTTTATTTAAAATCCGCGATGACCTAACTAGAGTTAGTAGTCTCAGAACTACAGGTTCGTCCCTGTAGTTCCGGGATCAGAATAGGGCAGCAGTATCCCCTGCCTGTCGTAAGAAGCGACTAAAAGGGGCTTCCGGGGTTAAGAGCGGCTATTGTGGAAGCTCGAACCGTTCGGTCAGACGGCGGTATATGTGGTCGCATACCGTCGCAAGCCGCCCATCTGGGAGGAGACCGTTTAGCAACGCGCTCAGAGGACTTCGGTTGTGTTCCTTTGCATAACAAAAAAAAGGATTAGTCAGGTTAGAAAACGGATATGTACAGCTAAAGTCTGAATAAGTAAACGTGTAACTCTTCTCCAACAATCATCATCAGGTAAATATAAAGTAGTGCTTAATATAACAATCAATACAACAAAACCAATCCTGAAAGACAAAATGGATAACACGAAAGCAAGGTTCAGCAATGAATAATCTGTGAATAAAATTCGCATGCTTAATGCAGATAAATTCATGTCAGAGAACTAGTAAATATAAAACGACATAAAAAGAAGACTCGAAGGTCGGTTGCTCGGGTGAGTGGCAATAAAGAATATCGTTCCGTTTTACGTTCACTCCGGATAAAGTAAGAGGGATTTATTGCCCCCGAAGTATTAATGCGCAATAGAAACATCCGTCGAGTGTTAACTAGCTCTTTCAATGTTAAATACTTTTTGTGATTGAATTCGGAATCACATGACAGTAAAACAGTCAAGTGCCGAATCTTGTCATTAAATTTGGGTGGGATTGAAAATGTTTCATTACAATTTCACTCGTATTTTATAGCAAAATATCCTCAAGTTGTTGTCTTTCGATACTATCTACTTGTATATGCTACTTTGGATAAAAGGAATAGCTAACAAGGATGAAATAACTACATAGTTATGAATAATTTATTTGCGATTCAAGTGTTAAAATTAACAGGGAAGAGTTCTCTCTCAAACCCGACTATATATTACTACTTTAGTCTAGTAAATGTACTCGTATTAAAGCTAAAGTGAATCACCTTTGGAAAATTCTTTTCCTTTTTATTATTGTCGTAACGTATCAAATTAAAAGCCGGTTATCAGATATACAAGTTTAATGTTTTTATCGTTTTCAGGGTTCCATACCCAAAGGGTATCCGGGACCCTATTATTATGACTCCGCAGTCTGATGGCCAAATGCGAATTGGTGGACCATCTTGGTTTATCTGTCACCAGGTTGTATCTCATGAACCGTGATAGCAAGATAGTTAAAATGTTCACAGATGTACCTACTACTACTACTAAAAACAAATTATTTTAGTCTGTTTTTAAAGTACTAAAAAGAGACTAAAATAATAATATACTAACAACAAACATGATTTTTTTGCTGTTTTTGGTACAATGGCACGGAACCTTTAGTACGCGAGTTCTACTCACATTTAGCCGATTATTTAAATCTTAATAAATTACCTTTACTGACTTAACCACCTATTTCTATGATATTAATTCTTTCGTTGTTTTGAAGGCGTTATCATTTAATTTTGATAGAAGCAAGTAATGTACTGAAGCGAGGAGTATCAGAGGGAGAAAGTTGTTTGTGTATTTTTGAAGTACTAGTAATATTTAGTATCAAAACCAACGAAGATGGCAAAAGTAATAATTAATTCATCTAGAGAACATAAATACTAATTGGAATTGTTCAACGACATTTTAATTATACTACGAAAAGTATTTCGCTGTATAAATATTTGAAGCGTCTATTGATAATTAACGTGAGAATCTGTTTGAAATCCCTCGTCAATTACGACGGTGTTTGCGGCTGACGAGTCTAATTTATAAACTTTAGCGAGTACCTTTTGAACTATCTCAAACTTATAGTGAGCTTTGATCACTGGCGTGGCAAAGGATTCGTCAAGTGATTTGTCATTTGACCTTGTCCGTAAGGAATCTCTTATTTTGTCCTAAATTTAAACGTCAAGGCGTATCTCTGTCTACTTTATCAACTGTCAAATTTTAGTCTCGGAGGCTCAAGTGCTCTTATTGTGAAATACAGGAGACTCGAGATGGAATATACCTATAACGATTGTAGTATTGTTATGTAAAGTATTTCAGCATTTGACTCATGTTCATAATTTATCGGTAACCTATTTTTTTCTTTTTTGGGCTATTACATAGCTTTTATCGCGGGTTTTGGCCGTAGCGACCGAATCAAGAAATTCCGTAACGAAAAAACCTAACACTTCCCACTCCGCCTACCATGTAGCGCGGCCGAGCGTTCGTTTAGCCTGTATGTTTATATATGATACGACAGTACGAAGGTCGCACGGATTGACGGCTTCTCGGAAATCGGAATGAAAATAAATACCTATGAAAATTTAAAAAAAAGAAAATGCTATGCAATAGCTTTACAGCGGCAGTAGCCGAGTGCCGCATATTTCTTTTTAATTAATTGGCATGTATGCAGCACTAAATTTTGCCCGCTGCTTCCGTCGCTTTGGTAATTTAACTCGATATAGATTGTCGATGTGTTGATCAGACGAGAACTAAATGGAAATCCAACAAGTCCAATATCAACGTCGGTACATTAGTCGTCATAAAGGACACGACTTCACCGCCTCATAAATGGAATCTTGGCAGAATCACATCTGTCTTCCCTGGACAAGACGGTGTTTCAAGAGTTGCTGAAATACAAACTTCATCGGGCATCGTTCGGAGAGCTTGGTCCAAGATATGCCCACTTCCAGTGCAAGCAGATGAACATCATTGAAAGCTACAGCTCCCAAGGCCGGGGGCATGTCTACGCCTGGAATCCACGCACCGGTTGTCTATGCCCCGAATAAAAAAAAACAAATCACGCGCTCTATAGATTTCGGTTCAATATGGATTTTTGTAACTAACTATTTACACGATTACACGACTGTTAACAAATCTCAACCGTTTTGATTGCGAAGCCTCCTCCTCAACAGGGTGCTAAACTTTATTTGTGCTAAATTTACCTACAGTAATACAAAGAAAATGGGCAAACTCATTAAGGTTTTTACCAGATCAGTTGAGGACTGGTTCCGATCCGTTGGAAGTGTAAAAATGTTACTTACAATTTGTAAGTACCACCGTGGGCCACAAAATAAAGATATTTAATTTCATTTCACAAACATTGCCTTAGTATAATTGTTTTTCATTATTCCCAAAATGTTAACAACGCCGACAAAGTGACAGTATCTTTGATCTTAAAATCAATAGGAAGTAATTTCTCGCCGCTGCGTCGGAATTTAAAAAAATATTTGATCTCGCATCACGGGATTTTCGTTTATAATGGACTATCTCAATAACATTGGAGAAATTAGCTTTTATACTTTATTACTACCTATAAATTTGTTGCTTTGATAATAAGAAAATCGTCATAAATATCGTCATAAGCGTCATAAATTAAGATTAGAACAAATCTTAATTTATGACGCTAAAAATTGTAGAGCGAATATGGTAGGAACGAACACGGCCACATCTATTTCTAATACGTGAAAGGAATTTGGACCTTGCGAAAATATTATGAGTTAAATGAACAGTGGCAATGAGTAAAAAGTTGATCTTCAACTCTTCAACCCTGATAATACAGATATAGAGCAAGGCTAAACTATGTGAATTTGGTATTTATTGTTTACAATATATTAATATAACGGGTTTCGGAGGGGACACATGATGAAAAATTACACAATACAATTACATCGATGATGCAGGAGTACTGTCGATCAGGACGTAATCAGATCTTGCGTTTCGGTGAAAGGGTGTGGCTTACTTTCATATGTGATGACTGCCTGAGCTTTTGGGAGTAGCAACGCATCTATTGTTTACTCAAAGAGAACCCCTCATATGCATAAAGTTGCTTACAGATCTCCATAGGCGGCAATGACCACTTCAGATGGCTGTGTGTTCGTTTGCGTTTTCAATGTTTTGGATTGATTCTCAAAGAAGTAATAGTCGGAAGGAAAAACCTGTTTTGCTTCGTAATGCTTTCGAAAAATTTTTCGCACATCATGGTTAAACTAGCAACAAGGTTTGTTATATTCAGTGGTTATAGTAGCCATGATGTTGTTGCCAGTTCTGGATTGGCTTCAGCGCAAATCACATTAAATGGGAATCGGATTTTGATACTCTCGCTTTATTCCCAGTGGCTCTCGCGCGTCATCGCTCGTGGTCGGATCAATTGCAGCTATGTGTAGCATGTATCCGTTTTTGCTTTTATAGAAACTAGAAGCACATTATCAGGTGGAACCATTGTAGTTTGATCGAAGTGGTACCAGCATCTCACTCATTTTCTCTGACTGAAGTAGCAAACGCTCATGCAGTGCACCTGATGGTAAGTGGTCACTGCCGCCCATGGACATCTGTAATCAACTTCATAGAGAACATGGGTTGAATCTGAAGTCAATCACAGATGCGTTGCTACTCCCGAGGACTATGATGGTCGCCTCATATGAAAGTATGCCGACAACCACACCCTTCTATCGAAACGCTAGAAATGCTTCACGCTAGAAATAGGTGTGGCTATGTTACTTCCCCGGTCGAACTACACTGGTTCTACCTTGTAGATGTGTATAAGTGGTCACTGCCGCCCATAGACACCTGTAAGTAACTTCATATAGAACATGGTTTCTATCTGAAGTCAATCACAGATGCATTTCTGTTCTCGAAGATAAAGATGATCGCTTCATATAAAAGTGATCCGGCAACCAGAACCTTCCATTGAAACGCAAGAACTGCTTCACGCTACAAATAAGTTTCGCGATGATATCTTTCTGGTCGAACTGTACTGATTTTTCTAACTGGTAAATATCACCTACAAGCACGTTAAAAATTGGTTGTTTAGTAATAGAACTAAATTCATCGTAAGAGTTTGTCGGACCCTTCACTACAATTGTATTTGTCAGAACTGTTTGTATTGTTTATATCTGCCGGAATGTTCCTCAGCCATTTTAATGCATACATATTCATTTTCATTTCCATCAAAAGTGAGAAAGCTTACGCTAAATAAAATAGTTCTGTTTTTGCGAGAGCTACCAAACCGGTCTGAAGCGCAATGGTTCCTGGGTTCGATTCCCGTCCAGACAGATATCTGAATGATGAGTTTAGATTCCTATTCTGGATCTGGGTGTTTGTGTATTAGTCTTGTGTGTGTCCATGGTACCCACGACACAGGAGAAAATCCTACTGTGGGACTAAGAGTGTAGAAAGAGTTTTACATTATCTGCTCGTAACATAAATACAAAAAAATAGGAGGGACCTTATACCAAACACTCCACCTCTTAGCAGATAACAGAATATGATTATATGATACGACTGAAGAGGTACCAGTGTCACAGTTATGTCTAGCGTGAAATACTATGATCTGACTGTTGGTTCAATTTTATCATGATCGTTGATTCAACTAAATTCATCGTAAGAGTTTGTCGGATCCTTCACTACGATTGTATTTGTCAGAACTGTTTGTTTTCGGCAATACTTTGTAACATCAGTTATCGGACCTCTACAGTCTGGTTCGTTACCACAGATTTCCGGATTATGGCCGTTGATCAAAACGAACTTCGCGCTTCACTGCTCGCAGAGATGGCCCACGGATGTAACTGATTTTTCGGATTTCACTGTAAATTCTGTTCGATTGGACGATTTTAATTTGTAAGCTATTATCGTGGAATCATGTATGGTGATTTTATTATTATGTTTCGAACAATACAGTCAATTATTAAAATAATACGACTAAATATTAAGGTCAAACTTCTATCTGACAAGTCTTTTTTTGGTAAGATTGAAGTAGCAAACGAGTATACAGTCCATCTGATGGTAAGTGTCAATGCTGCCCATGGACATCTTTTAGCAAGTTTATATAGAATTATTTTAAATTGCTACGCCCTTGCAGGGTTTCATGCCACTGTAACAACATTTGTAACACCTTTATTATGTGATAACCGCATGACACAATAAAGATTATGACAACAATATAATCATCATCGACAATGAAGCGACCGTCCCGTATCTGTATCGTCGCGAGCTGCATTTGGCCTGTTGGTGAAGGCGGTACCCTGATGATGTGTGGGACCGAATGCAGCTGTAGTGCGTTCGAGGGTGAACCACTGGGCCAGACCTGAACCCGAAAGGTTAAGTTATATGGTTGCATGGATTGTATGGATGTACATGGATTACATTAAACGTGGAGTGACATGAATTGTGGTCACGATAAAACTAAGTAGTTGAATTTAGTCTATCTATTATTGTAATACGAGTAACCCATATCGTTTTTATCATACAATTACCTTGGGGTACAACCCATTATTGTCCCACTGGTGAGCACGGGTCTTCTCTCAGAACGGCAAAGTTTTTAGGTCATAGTCCACCGCGCTGGCCAAGTGCGAATTGGTGGACTTCACACACCTCCGAGATTTTTTTTAAAGAACTCTCGGGTGTGTAGGTTTCCTTACGATGTTTTTCTTCACCGAATTGATATCTAATACGCACATAAATTAGTGGTGCGTGCTTGGCTTTGAACCTTGGACCTCCCGATTGAGAGGGCAAGTTTCGACCATTAGGCTATCACTGCTCTACAATTACTTAACATTACTTAATTACATTAAAATAATATTAATGTCTTGGCTGGTCAAATTGGCCCTTTGTGACGCTCACATCCGTCATTTCAACCGCCGGAAAACGTTCAAAGGACCCAGTTATGTTTCTTTCGCTCCGCTACATTTTGGGAAATAATATTTTTATGTGTAATATAAAGGGTATTGATTTCGCGCTCAATCGTTTTATACGTTATTTCCAGTGTCGTCTCTGCCATTCTCTGCGTTATCGCTTGAGCGTGAATATTCGAAACCCTTCCAGATAAATATATTTCTACTTACTGAAACAAAAAAATATTATGGAAACAAAAAACCCGACTAAGACTACAATTTTCTGTCCGGTATTGTGTTTCAATTATTATTTAATTTATTTTTTTGAATTTGGCGTCAAAATAGTGGTATAATAAAACACGGTTTCTACACTCATATCCTTCCACATTAGGATTTTCTCCTGTGTCGTGAGTGCCATGGACACACACAACATGAATACACAAGCACCCAGACCCAGAACAGGAATCTAAACACATCATTCAGATACCTGTCTGGCCGGGAATCGAACCCGGGACCCATTGCGCGTCAGACCGGTACGGTAACCGCTCCACCACGCGGGTCGGTGTGGTGGAACGGTGTTGTTGTAAGATATGTATTTCTGTAGTGGTCTATTTATATCTTCCATTTGATACTTATATTGTTATGAAAATATAAAATCGTAATTTCTCTCCCTTTTCTTTGAGCATAGGTGCCATATATAAAATTAATATGGTATGAAGGTGGTAGAACCAGCGTAGTTCGACCGGGAAAGTACCACCGCCACACCTATTTCTGGCTTGAAGCATTTCTTGCGTTTGGATGGAAGGGTGTGTTTGCCGGCACACTTTTATATGAGACGACCATCGTAGTCCTCGGGAGTAGCACCGCATCTGTGATTGACTCCAGATAGAACCCATGTTCTGTATGAAGTTGATTTCAGATGTCCATGGGCGGCAGTGACCACTTAACATCACGTGGATTACATGCTCATTTGCTACTTCAGTCAGATAAAAAAGTCACTTTGAAATCTGCGCAGATTCCAGTCATCATGTCTCCATGTCATATAACACAATCCTTAACCAATTGGACCGTAGCGCGTGCCAATCAAATGGACATACATACATACAAATAAAAACACAAACATATATGCTTATATATGTATGTACAATTCGAAAAACATTACGGCTCCTCTGATGAAGTCGGGTAAAATAATGTACATCTCGATCAGTCCGTTGAAATACAGCGCACATATAAACACTGTTCTCATTCCGTGAATCTGCCGGAATATTCCTCAGTCATTTTAATGCATACATATTCATTTTCATTTCCATCAAAAGTGAGAAAAGCTTACGCTAAATAAAATAGTTCTGTTTTTGCGAGAGCTACTTATTACCAATCTCTTTAGAGCTTGCATATCAAAGGCCTAGTTTTACATTAATTTGTTCATAACTGAAAATTTCCCAAAAACATAGGTTGGAAAGGTTGGTGTAACCTCTCCACCTCTTAGAAGATAGGGTATGCCCAGACCATATTTATTTCTGGCATGGAGTAGCATCATATAGATAAATTACTCGATAGAAACTTCAATTATGTAAACAACAAATTATTACTAAAATAAAATCCCGATTCTAACTGACTGCTGACTGCTAAAACTAAAAATTGTATTTTGATTTTATTATAATTAAATTTAACATTTTCGTGAGTTTGTGCTAAAATAGTAACATAATAATCAAAAAAATCGTCCTACCCCTCATTTTCTCTAACCGCAGGTCCCATATTAAAAAATTATATAGCCCTTGTCACTCTCACAACTCCATTTTCCATTCATACTCGTATGACATAATAACATAATAATAATGTAGTACATATTTCAAATTTCAAATTTCAAATTTATTTATTTTTGGAATAATATACATGCGTGTGTAACACTTTAGTAATTTTACAAATTTTACAATTCCAAACAAACAAGAGAACTTAAACTATAATCCGTGGCTGGGACCATCCTATTAAGCATTGTAGAAACGCCTGTAGCAGGAGGTCCCGCTCTTCCATAACATATAATATGTATTTATATAACTATGTAAATATAGTATTATTATTGAAGGAATATACAAATAAACAATTAACGAAAAAAGAAATTTGAGAGTGCGTGCTTATACGTATAAATGTATTGTGTGTGTGTGTGTGTGTGTGTGTGTGTGTGTGTGTGTGTGTGTGTGTGGGCGTGTGTGTGTGTGTGTGTGTGTGTGTCGAAGAGCTGTGCTTGATTGTGTGAAAGTTACTGTAAATGAAAGCTTTCATTCAAATGGTAATTTTGATTTTAAATTTGTTCCTCTTTCATGTGACTTAAAAGGGCTTCAGTGTCACTGTAGTTCAAAGTTTTAATCCATTCTAATAGACGTGTCTTTAAGTTTCTTGTAAGGAGATTATAGATGTTGAGTATTTTGTTAATTTTATTATATAGAAAGGCTGATTGAGAGTAATATTGACGTTGAGCAAATTCGGTTTTTGTAAATTGTAATTTAACAATCTTGTTTCTGCGCTTGCTACTTACTAACATGTTGTCGCTTATTAGAGTTTTATGAAACCTAATTAAGGTTGTTGTGATGTATAGTTGCCTCACAGTCATTAAATCACTTTGCTCATAAAGTTCTTTAGTAGGGAATTTATATGGTTTAAAGTGCATGACTTTCAATAAACAACGTTGTCCTCTTTCAAGGGTGAGGAATTTTGATTTGGCGGCTCCGCCCCAAATAGGAATACAATAGCTGATTACTGACTGTCCTAGTGAAATATAAATTTTATTTAGAAGCTTACGTGATGTAATGTGACGCAGTGTTTTAAAGATCCATGTTAATTTACGAATTCTGTCATTAACAAAATCAATATGATTGTACCACGAGAGTCGACTGTCAATTATTATACCCAAGTACTTAGTATTTGTTACCTTCTCCAATATAGCACAATCACAATCTTGTGTTGTATCAGTACACTGATGGATTTTTAATTTAAGATCATCTTTGGGTTTCCATCTGTTGTTTATACTGAAGCATATGTAGTTAGTCTTCGTGACGTTAAGGGTGAGAAGGTTTGTTTTTAACCAGCTAGCTACAGTGGATAATCCTGCTTCAGCACTGCTGAATACTGAATCCCATGTAGAACCAGAGAAGACTATTGCTGTATCATCAGCATATGATATTATTTGACCGCGTTCAATACTAAGCTTGGTGAGGTCATTTATATATATTAAAAATAGTGTTGGGCCAAGCACAGAGCCCTGCGGTACTCCAAACGATACTTCTGTGTCTGCACTTGTATTACCTGCAATTTTAACCCTTTGACTGCGCCCAAGCAAATAACTTTTAAATAGATCAAGGGGTGTACCTCTAATGCCAATGCTTTCAAGTTTGTGTATAAGAATGGGAAGAGAGACGGTGTCAAACGCTTTTTTAAGATCGAGAAATACTGTCAAACATTTCTTACCGTCATCTAATTGTTGGGAAATCGAAGTAGTAAGCGATAATACTGCATCTTCAGTTGACAGTCCACTTCTAAAGCCAAATTGAGAGTTAGATATAATTTTGAATTTGTTTAGGTAGCATATAAGACGTTTGTTTATTAATTTTTCTAATACTTTGGAGATGGATGATAGAACAGATATTGGTCGATAGTTATTTATATCCTCCCTCTTGCCATTCTTATAGACTGGTGTGACAAGTGACTTTTTAAGCGCTTCAGGAAACCTACCTTTTTTAAAACATGTATTTGCTAAATGACTAATTATGGGTGCCAGTGTTTCTTTAGATTGTTTAAGAAACATAGAAGGGATGTTGTCCCATCCCGGAGCACTTTTAGTTTTTAGGCTCATAATAATATTACTTATTTCTATTGGGTCTGTATCTAGCAAGACAAAGGATGAGCATTGTGATTTTTTATCAACGGTCAAATGTAAAGATTGGTCAAGGGGATGATTTGTTATTATATCTTGAGCAAGATTCTTGCCAACATTTGCAAAGAAACCATTTGCAAATTCTATTGATTCACTTTGGGATGGTTTAATATTTAATAATTCAAAATTTGATGTCTTAGATTTTTTAATGTGTGTTATAGTTTTAATCGACTTCCATAGTCTTTTAGGGTCTTTAGCTGAAAGGTTTAACTGTCTTCTTTCATATCTGCGCTTCAACTTTTTTAACAAATTATTGCAAAAATTTCGGTATCTTATATACGAAAGTTTTAAAATGTCGTTTTGAGGGTCTGATTTTAGTTTTAATTGCATTCTATTTCTATTTCTGATGCATCTCAAAAGTCCTTGTGTTATCCATGGTTTAAGAGTCCGTTTCGATTTTGGAATAGTTTTTATAATTTTACTTTTTGACAATGCATTATTTATTTTTTCTATTAGTTGATTTATTATCATGTCAGGGTTTTGGGATAATAACAAATCATTCAATTTTTCCTCTAGTAAATAAGTGTAAGCTTGATTATAATCAGTCACTTCATAGGTTTTACGACTCAAGTTTTTATTTTTTGTTTTACATAGATTCATAAATATAAGGCAATGATCCGTAACTGTAGTGTTAAATACAGCGATATTTGCGGTTTGTTTAAGTTTATTAAGCTTAATCATAAAATGATCTAAGCAGCTATTGTCTCTTGTCGGGAGTATGTGTCCTGGTAATATGCCATATATTGATAACATATTAAGGTAGCTTACTCTATTTTTAGTATCGTTTGATTGTTCATTATCTTTGGGAATGAGATTTATGTTAATGTCCCCACTGATAATAATATTACTAGATGATTTAATTTTATCTAAATGCGAACTTAGAGAATTAATGAATTCGGACGCATTTGACTTAGAGGGAGAACGGTAGATACCCAAGATAATGTTGTTGAGAATCTTAATTTGTAAGCAAGATGCATGATTTAGATTGATTTCTTGTATACTCGCTTTTAGTTTTTCTTTAACATATACCACTACTCCATCATTCTGATTAAGATGGTATGTAGATTTTAGGGAAGAGTAATTGCATAATTGCGGGATAGGTTTGTCAATATTTAAGCGGCACTCAGTCAAAATAATTACATCAGGATCAAATTTTAAGTTGGAAATAGTTAATTGAAAATCATCAAAATTGCGGTAAATACTTCTTATATTTTGTGTTATTATTGTTAAGTCATTTTTATTAGTGTGTATGTAATTATTTAACTCTTCAATATTGCATTTTGTCGAGTGCGCAATTTTGTTTTTATCTATTTCAATTAAAGTTTTTAAGGAATTATCCATTTTATTTAGTTTCAGGAATTTATGTTAAATTGCAAGAAGATATGCAATGGTATAAATGTAAAGATAGTAGCAGTGATTGAAGACATTCAAGGGCTTACATTGTATTGTACTAATTATGTTATCTGAAGCAGCCATTCGTATCAATACTTGTGTGTATGTTATGCTGGAACAAGAATATAGATGTGAATGAAATTGTTGATTTTGTGTGTTAGTGTGCTCGTGTGTAAAAAACATTGAAATAATAAAATATAGTGGGAACAAACTAATTCTAGTTATTACATTACTTTCATGCAAAAATATACAAGGTTCACTTTCGAATGCCGTAAATAGTCACTTTTTCATCAGCAGGCTTTGAACCTGTGCTTCGCTTTTAATAAGTATTACTGCAGAGTTGTCTTCTTTCCTTAAATAAACCTTGCCGTACGCCGTCCAGCAATATTTATACAATTTTTGTTTAACAAGATCACGTGCCAGAAAGTGAAGTCGAGCCCCTTTAGCAGTTAGTTGATTTGAGATAAAGATCGGAGTTTCTTCAGATGTGCAAAAACCTAGGTGTTTGGCGCGTAGTTTTGTTTTATTACTTATATTATAAACTTTACTTTTTTGTAGGAGTTCATTTTTTAAGAGTGTAGACGATGTCTCCACCACTATAGGTAAGTTTTTGATGGTATCATTTTTTCCGCGCACTCTGTAAATATCCTTAATGTCGGATGTGTTAATTACGCATCCCACAGTTTTTGAAAGACAAATCACCATATCTACTAAGTCCATTTTAGTTTCATTTGGCTTCTTGGGTACATTTTTAATTTCAAAATTGGATTTTCTAATGTCTTGTTGCATATTTTCAATTTTTTCTTCCAAAACTAATATATATTTCTGATCCTCTTTAGCTTTCTGTTCTAGTAGTCCAATTTTCTTTTGTAATTCTTCATTTTGTGACGTTAAAAATGATAAAGAATTTTCTATATTTGTATTTGCTTGTTTTATTTCTTTTAATGCTGTAGCGTTACTTTCAAACCCCATCTTTTGCGCCTCAATAACGGCCGATATCATATTTTTCATTTCCTTTCTGAGCTCGGAAAGATCGCAGGTCGTAACATCGCCTCTTTTTCGTTTGCCTCTTTGGGACACAAAGTTAGTAGGTGTTATATTGGGCTGTTCTATTTGATAGGTTTCCGAGTCAGATAATGATTTATCCATGTTACTTTCCATCTCGAGCAACTTGCACTGAATATGGCGTAGCTACTTGTTGACTGGGCCGCAGTGACGCGCAGAGTGTACTCGATGCAATATTCTTGCTGAGCAACAGGTGGACGTCGATGCGTAAGCGCTCCGCCGTTATCAGCAGTAACACCAATGGCGATGTTAAGAGGCGTGGCCTATTGCTAATTGGATAATTAGCAGAAGTGCAGTAATGGCGTCCACTTGTTTAATGAGTGGAGAGGGCAATGGCGCGTACTCGGTACTGTTGCAGTTACTAGGATAGCAGCATACGGGCACACTTCGTTGACGTTGATTGGGTAACCGCCAGAGTAGGTACGATGACGTCAAAGCCGTAGCATCAGCTTTATTGAATGAGACAGATATATGTAAGAATGACTCACGCCTGAAGTTGCTCGTACCAGGACGTCAGGATAGATAATCAGCAGTCTTTGTCTTGCGGCTTTGAAGCACTTCTATGACTTTATGCGCTCCTATTTTGTTTCCCGTAATTATTTTGTGAAAATTTAGTTTAATACGAAATAAAAACTTTGTACGTAAACACGTCTGAATGCTTTCGCGTCCGAGGGGGAAGAGGATATGTGATGATGTTAAACATTTTTGTGAAAATAAATATGTAAGCTGTGTTCACCTGTAATTGCAAGAACACGATTGAACAATATTTAGTGTACTGTAATTAAGCAATGACGGTGTATCTTGTGTTGGTGAACCTTAAATCCTACTTTCCTACTAATATTATAAATGCGAAAGTTTGTGAGGATGTATGTGTATTTGTTATTCTTTCACGCAAAAACTACTCAACGGATTAGGTTGAAACTTTACAGTAGTATAGGTTATACATCAGAATAACACATGGGCTATAATTTGTAATGATTTTTTTTATAAGGTTATAATATAAAGAGAAATATCAGGTTAGTCGGGAAAAAAGTTGTGCTCTGAGAGCTATCTTCGCGTACGCTGCCTAAACCGTTGGAGATATCGAAATATAATGTACCGTGGGATTGTTTGGCTCACATAGATCTAAATAAAAGTCCGCGACAGCATATGTCTATATTTTATGTATAACCCACAATAACTCTTTTTATACTTTGAAAATTTTAAAACTATCAAGTTGATGTTTCCATGGGTTTTATACAAACTAAATATTAATCCTTATCAAAATAAATGATTTCAAAAAATCAAGCATCTAATAAAGATTGAATCTGCCATTTACACCATGTAAATTGGATAAGTAGTTTAGAAGATATTACGAGTATAACATATTGCGTAGTCAATTGATTGACCGGCAGTACGCGCCGTGCGCCGCCGCCGTATACAACTTCGTTGTATACGGCGGCCGTTAATTATATTAATGTTAATTAATATTTGAATGGATATAAAACACGGAGCAAAATGTGAAAGGTCAATGACGTCCCTGTAGTTCCGGGAATAAGACTACGGTATCCCCTGTCTGTGGTAAGAGGCAACTAAAAGGGAGCTTTCGGGGTTGCGGGCGGCTAGATGGAGAGCTCCAAACACCCAGTCAGCAACTTCGGGAAGTCGGACTTCGGGATGTCAGCATGTGTGGTCGCATGCTATCGTGAGAGCCAGGATGGACGGAGCTTGAACCGTCCAGCCAGGCGATCCCGGGAAGGACGGTGGCATACGTGTGGTCGCATATCGTGGTAAAGACCAGATGGAGTGGTGGGCCCAGCCGCTCACTTGGGAGGAGCCCGATGGGGCAATGCACTCAGAGGACTCCAGTTGCGTTCCTTTGAAGATCCCGGAGTCTTGGTGCTATAAGAATCCCAGATAACCCTGCGTCGCTCTCACGGCGTACCTTTTGAAGGTTTCTCCCTCGACAAAAAAGAAAAAAAGTCAATGAGAATGAAACAGCGGAAAGGTTAAATATGATAATCAATCGTCATCGAACTTTTAATGTAACTCAACTCGTAGTTTAGGTCGTAGTTGACCACGCTAGCCAACTGCGCGTTGGTAACCGTCACGCGTTTTGAGACCCTTTCTTAAATCTTTTAATTTCAGAGTAAGCATTAATATCTGTTGCCGACAAAACTAATTCAAATTAATATACGTGCCTGTGATTTGAAATTTGAACACACTGATTTAGGCGATTAACACACGGCACCGCGCACCGCCGCGAATAGCGGTGCCCCGCGCGGTAAGGCGGTTTACGCACCTGTACGCGCGGATGGACCGATCATCAAAATAAACTTTTCGACATCGAAATGCATTTTTGCTTCAACGATGATCCGCACGGTTAGGCGCCAGCCCGTGTGTGAGGCGCCGACCCCCCGCACTGTCATTCGCGCGGAGACACGGTGGTGATGAGAACACCGCTGGACCGCGCGGCCAGTCGGTGTACGTTTGTGAGGCATCAACGGATTTATTAGACCCCAATACAATCCGCTTCACCGCCTACCGTGGCAGTGAGCGGTACCGTATGTTAATCGCCTTAGGAAGTAGGGCAAAGGTTCAATCTGAAGTAAATTACAGATGCGTTGCTACTCCCGAGGACTATGATGATCGCCTCATATAAAAGTGAGCCGGCAGGCACAGGCACACCCTTCAAATGAAACACAATAACTGCTTCACGGTAGAAATAGGTGCGGCGGTGATGCCTCCTTGGTTGAACCATTGCTCTACCGCCTTGCAAACTATAAGTGGCAGACTAAATTCCACGCGAGCGAAGCCGCGAGCAAAAGTTAGTAATAAATAAATGAATAAATAAATAAATAGACATATGTTACAATCCGTCAAGCTGTTTGGACTGTAGCGCGTGACAAATAAATGGACACATACACATATCGCACCCCCGGTGCGACACTGTCACTTGTGCAAAAATGTAGTTTTTCAGGAGAAGCATTTAAAACTTTGACACCTCACAAAACAGTGACTTTAGAAGATATAAATGGGATTAATAGCTTATACTACAACGACAACTTTTAACTTCACTTTTGCATAAATAATGATCACTTAATGTTGTAAAAATAAACAACGTCATTATTTAAACCTTCCAACCCCCTCAGAAGTGACGTTGTGGCTCTAATGAAAAATGATAACTGCAGTTATGTCACATTAAGTTAAAAAGAAAACGAATACAAATTGTTAGTAAGTTTTATTTTAAATCACAAATATGCATTGTTATTGTCTAAAGAAATAAAAATAAGTCAAAACTCTTCAAAATAAACATAACAAACTTTGTACTTCTTAACATTTCTACATTAGTGTAGTACAAAAATAATAAAAAAGATCAAGAAATGAAAAGTAAATAGTTTAAAAAAACTCTCTTCAACATTAGGACAAAACGGGAATTTTAACTATGTACCCCATTTTTATCATAGAGTCGGTTAGAATTTAAGTTAATATTTACTTAAATTTACTTTAAATGAAATGGTACATAGCAAATACTTTAAATTCTTCAAATTTAGAAATAGGTTGACTGTTGGTGATGAAAGAGACATTTTTTTTATTGCTATTGACAAGACTCAAATTTACCGAGTAACTACTTGTCTTTGACGTCTACTAGTCTTTGACGTCTTAAGTTCTGAGTTAGAAGACTAAATATTTAATCGAACTCTTTTGCCTTTAAGACTGATTCGTATTTTTATGAGACTTAAAAAACTTAATTTCTCATCACTATCCAGAATCAAGTTGTTAGTTGGAGAGAGATCCAAAAGCAATGATAGGATGAGGATACGACATTGGATAATCGGTTTTTTCATTATAGATAGTTTTACCTACAAATATGTATTTTATTGTTAGGAACTATTTGAGGATAAAGACGTAGTTGATGGGGGCTTGAAAACATCACCAGAATCTGTACCAGAGAAGTCACCAGTTGGACATTCAGAAACCTGTTTTTGTAATAAATTTTCATCGTCAATAATAGTATTACTAGATGGGAGTTTGGAGTTGGTAAAATAGAGTTACTGCCATCTTGATTGTCATCAGGAAGTGGGACTGAAGATTCGATAGGTCCATTTCTTTAAATGGGTGATGTTGAGTGTGCCAGTAATACCATTTTTTTCCTCGGGACAGCATTTTACTTCATTCAAGAAACAACTGAAAATAGGTAAAATGAATTAAAATAAATAAGTTTGTTTCTACAATCACCACAATTAGCGCAAAACCAGTTCGAGATTCAGTAAATAAATATCCGACACTATTATAAGCAATACGTTTTGTTACAAGCAATTTGGCATAATGGGTCTCATAGTACTAAGGTGTGAATTGCGTGGCACATTTATTTAAAAACGCAAGGACTGGAGAAACAAAGTCACTTATCCACAAAAGTGACTGTAGTACAAAACCAAATTTTCAAAGATATTTAAATATTTGGAAAATAATGTTACAACTGTATCTTAGGTCATTACTGCTCCAGAATCAAAAAAAAATATTATGTCACAATTACCTTAGTAACAGTATAGCTCCAAGAATCATTTGCACTGGCGGGGGACCACGCACAACTGACCAATAAAACGATGTTGCTCCAACCGTCGCCGTGTTTCGCTCCAAAACGACAACGACACTCACGATTTCATACGGAAACTATGCGTACTACAGAAGTAACGTTATCGCACCAAGTAAAGGGGTGCTGTAGGATAATTACTGTATATTTAACTCATTTTTTCATTTTTTGCAAAAGTGACAGTCTTGCACCGGAGGTGCGATATGCACCTATTTCTTGCGCTTCGATAGAAGGGTGTGGTTGCCGGCACACTTTCACATGAGGTGACCATCAGTCCACCATAGTCCGCGGGAGTAGCAACGCATCTGTGATCGACTTCAGATGGAATCCATGTTCTGAATGAAGTTGATTATTGATGTCCATGGGCGGCTGTGACTACTTACCATCAAGTGGACTGCATGCTTGTTTGCTACTTCAGTCAGATAAAAAAAAAATGTTGGAAAAACATTACCCTCCGTCTGACGCAGTAAAAAGCAATATCCCTGGCGTCCTTTTCACCTGTATAACATCGAAAGTATTCAACTCGAGCGTACGGCTACCTGCGACCTCATATCCATACTATTCTCAAACTCCAGGAAGGGACTATTGAAAGATACGTCTTGGGAAATACTTTGACAAAGTGATATTAGTGGGGTTGCGAGGGATTGTATTCGGTGGGCGAAAGTATACGAAAAAATATATTTCAAGTAAGGAAACGTTGAACGATGCCAGCATGGTATTTTATTTGCAGTATTTCGACGTTATAAAGAATTTTTGACATTATAGTTGGAATCCGAATAACGAAATGTCAGTACGTACGTCTTTATAGTACTTCATGCTATTCATTTACAATTCACTTCATTTACAAAACACACAACTTAGTTTTAAGCTATTGCATAGCTTTTATCACGGGCTTTGAGCGCGTCGACCGAATCAAGAAATTCCGTAACGAAAAATCCTAACACCCCCCACTCCGCCTACAATGTAGCGCGGCCGAGCGTTCGCTTAAAACGCATGTATATGGTACAAATTATCGTACGTACCGACTCGTACCGAGTCGATCTGCTCGAAAATCGAACGAATATGTAAGCAGCTGTTTTTGTGAAAGTATATATACTTTATCATAAAAACACTTTAATTAATATCAAATAAAAATACTGCAAAAACAAATAAATAATTATAATTGCATAAGTTGATAAAAATGCTTTGCAATAGATTTACCAGCAGTCCCCGAGTGACGCACTTTATTATATATGAAAAAAACACATTTTGAAACATAAATAATTATTAAGGGTAGGATGCTTGGAATTTTGGTTCAGCAATTTCATATTCGAGTCAAGCGGCCTAGAGAATTTCTAGTTAGGATTATAAGGCATTTACCGAATAAAACATTTTCAACATACCTCTATGAAAGTAAGCTCCTGTTATCTACAGAGCTGTATCTTTAGAACGAGTTTATTATATTTCTTCAAAACAAGTATTGATTTTGTTTTCGCTTACATTGCAATGTACACGCATACGTCATAGTACAAATATGGAACAGTATGGACACTAAGCGTAGTTTATTAAATAATTACATACACTCTTTAGAAGGTGGTAGAACCAGTGTAGTTCGCCCTGGGAAGTATCACCGCTACACCTATTTCTAGCTGGAAGCATTTCTTGAGTTTCGATAGAAGGGTGTGGTTGCCGGAACACTTTTGCATGAGACCATTATAGTCCTCGGGAGTATCAACGCATCTGTGACTGATTTCAGATATAACCCATGTTCTGTATGAAGTTGATTACAGATGTCCATGTAAGGCAAGATAATGGAGCTAACTAAAAATGGTTATAAACATCAAAAAAACAAACCCGCTGAGTTTCTTTCCGGATCTTCTCAGTTGAGGTCGTATTCCGATCCGGTGGTAGTGTAAGAAAAAAAAAAGTAACTGACAATTTGTAAGTGTCCCCGTAAGCCTATACAAAATACAGTCATTTCATTTCAGTTTTATTCTATTTCATTTCATTTCATTTCATGAGCGGCAGTGACCACTTACCATCAGGTGGACTATATGCTCGTTTGCTACTTCAGTCAGATAATAAAAAAATATTGCAATGTACTTTGAAATGATTACCGAAAACAAGAATATTGCTTGTTTGGAAGAAATGTAATAAACTCGTGCTAGATACAGACAAATACGTTAACGTCTAAAATAAACGTGTGCTAGAGTGATATGCATATGATGGGTCGTAAGTGATAGGCAGTTTGTAGCTGGCCCCGAGTGAAATATCGACGATAATCTAAAGGGTAGCACGGTGTGCGTCATCTGTCACGCTGTACGGGCGTCTGACATAAAGCCTTGTTATACTATGTCTTATTGTGAACGAGTTGCGACTAAACATTTATTTTTTGCCCACATTAAAACAGTACCTACTTAGAGAGTGCTACTACGAATTAAAGGAGAAATAAATTTAAATTAACTATCGTAGTAATATTATAAAGGCGAAAGTTTGTGAGTGTGTATGTTATTTCTTTGCGTGTAAACGGCGTTTGTAGTGAGTTTGCTGATCTGTAAAAAGTAGCCTATATCTGAATCCAGGGTGGATTAAGATATAGGCTACTTTTTACAGTGGGAAAATATCTTATTCCCAAACGATTTTTGTTAACGCGGGCTAAGCTGCGAGATTCAACAAGTATACCTATAAAATAGATCGGTTTGCTCCCAATAGAATGCTATACCTTCAAAAGGGTTCATATGTGAGACAGTTAAATAATATTAACCACCAAAATGTATAATGTTCACTATATATGCGATAAAGTATTAAATATTGAGTAGTATTAAAAAAATGACTTTACATAAGAAATTATTTTGATAAAATACTTTACAACTATCGATAGGTTCCGCGTAGTTAGTGTCTACGAGACTGTATTTAGTAAACTTAATAAATTTTCTAATAAAATATATACCCATCAAAAATTATCATCACCGCTCTACGTTGAAGAAAAACAGCTAAAGAAACCTACACTACGTAAAAAAAAAATTCACAGATTTGTGTATCAATTCAGACTTGATCCACGCAGTGGACCGTAGCCTGAAAGTCTAACTAAGAATATATCCGTACCCAGCAGTGAGACAATAATAGGGCGACGACACATATTATTATAGCAATCCAGTTGTCCGTGATACACGTCCCTAAACGCTATTAAGAAGAGAAATACGAGACACGCAGAGAAATATTTTCTTACAAGCAAATACTACCACTAACATAACTAGCACAGTACATCGGCCATAACTCCCAGTTCAAGAAATACGGCAAAACGTAAATAGCTTTTTGATATACTCACATAAGTACCCGCCGACCCTCTCGCGTCGCTGACTTCTGAATAATTGGTTGTGCTCTTGACATTATAATTGTATTAGAACATTTGGAATATTTCCTTGGAATACGGCTTTGAAAGAAGGTAACATAAATTACATTACAAGACATGAAAGATTTAAAATATCTGTTATATGTTGTTAATTATATATGCTTTTATGTATTGCGATAACGTTTTCAACAGTGTGACTGTTAGCCAGCGTATATTTTATAACATTTTTAAAAGGTAACAACCGTCACACCTATTTCTAACGTTAAGTATTCCTTGCGTTTTGATGTAAAGGTATGGTTGCTGGCACACTTCATATGAGGCGACCATCCTAGACCTCGGGAGTAGCAGTAGTGATTGACTTCAGATAGAACCCATTTTCTGTATGTATATGTGTATGTATGTGTTGATTACAGATGTCCATGGGCGGCAGTGACCACTTACTATCAGGTGGACTGTATGCTCGTTTGCTACTTCAGTCAGATAAAAAAACATTAAAAAAATATATATAACAATTATTTTACTATAAATAGAGGCCTCGTAGACGTGGGCGTGAAGGGTCCGCCTACGTATTTCGTGAACAAAGGTTTCTTTGTTATACTCAAAAACAAATATGCCCTTAAACCATCTAGTGTATCTTACTAGCAGATACCCGCGACTACGCTCGCACAATTAATATTATCCATGACACATTTGACATCCACTGCTGGACATGGCCACCAGCATTTGGTTTCATTGAGTTTGTATCAAATTTGGCGGGTTTCCGAAAAAAAAGGCGTTTAAACGCCTATTTTACCGTTTTAGGAGCAAATTTTCTGAAAATTGTGGACTTGTTAGTTCTAACCAAAAAGCCAAATATTGTATTTCATTAAGTTATTATCAAAATTGACAGCGTTTCATACAAACTTTCCATCCCATTTTTATCCTTGTAAGAGACAAATTGTGCCCCCGGAGTTGTAGTACACAAAGAGTTTTACTATCATGAAACCTACAAAATTCCTTTCAAAAAGCCATTTCCAAAAACCTGAGATTTTATGTTTTTGCGTCGAGCCATCAAATATACGAGTAAGTAAATCGAGTAACTCGTAGTTCTTTGAAAACATAGACTTAAATGAATCTCTCTGTTATATGACGCTTCCTCGTGACAGATATGAAGAAACCCGTCACACTATTTACAAAGATATTTTAGTTATATAACCTGAGGAACATTTTCCTCAACGTGCGTCGTATAGCTTTTTTATATAAAACGAGTGGATCCGGCGAACTTCGTTCCGCCTAAAAGTCAAATCTAAAATTATGAGTATTCCTCCACCATGTTTTGCATGAATTATATATATAAACCTTCCTCTTGAATCACTCTATCTATTAACAAAAACTGCATTAAAATTCGTAGCGTAGTTTTAAAGATCTAAGCATACATATGGGCAGACAGCGAAAAGCGACTTTGTTTTATACTATGTATTCAAGTAGCAAGGGAGCATGTACTCACTTGGTAAGTAGATACTGCCATCCATTGACATCTGTAAGCAACTTCATATAAAACAGAGGTTTTATTTGAAGTCAATCATAAACGTGTTACTACTCCTGGGGAATAAGATGTTCGCCTTAAATGACTAAGCTGAC
This sequence comes from Spicauda simplicius, assembly GCA_949699795.1. Taxonomy (NCBI): domain Eukaryota; kingdom Metazoa; phylum Arthropoda; class Insecta; order Lepidoptera; family Hesperiidae; genus Spicauda; species Spicauda simplicius. Next base: position 21,914,191 of record OX453064.1, on the reverse strand, counting down.
CCCAAACCTTTACATCAAAACGCAATAACTGCTTCACGCTACAAATTGGTATGTACCTCTCTGGTCGAACCATGCTATTTTTTTTATCTGACTGTAGTCGTAAACGAGCAGGCAGTCCACCTGATGTCCTGTAATCAACGTGCAATCCACCTGTAATCAACTTCGTACAGAACAGAGGTTCCCTCCGAAGTCAATCACAGATGCGTTGCTACTCTCGAGGACTATGATGGTCGCCTCATGTGAAAGTGTGCCGGCAATCACACCCTTCCATCATTCGGTCTACCTTCCATACTACTAGGTAAAAATGTCATATGTAATGTAATGTAAAATTATTAGAAGCCGGAACAAAAGTTTGGGCCTTTTCAGTTCTCAGAATATATGTATTAGGAGAGTGTAGTCCTTCGTACAGACAATAAATGACAAACAATAAATAAACCAGAGGCTCATTTAATTTCAGATCGTTCTTTATTCAAATTACAATACATCTTTGTCGACAGTACGCGTAACGTGAATAAGAATAAAAAGACACATGATCCTAAAGGTTTAAGTATCTTGAATCTGGACTCGTCTATTTTTAGCCATAAGGCCCGCAATATAACGTATCGCAGGGTGGAACCACAAGCGTATAAAGTATCGTAATATCTTTAAATAATTCAGTCAATTTTAATACATAACGGGTACTCACGATATTCAGTTTTTGAATTCTTTTCAAATTTTTTTGCCGATATTTCGACCCAGTTGCTTGGATCGTGGTCACGGCAAAACTGAGTATATCACGGCATATCGTGAGTACCCGTTAAGTATTAAAATGTGTCAATTCCGCGATAATATTAGTATAAAATCATATAATTCAGTGCAATCTGAAAATACTGTTACTCAGGCTTATGTTCTTCATTGTTCACAAGTAATTTACGAGATCATCAGGATCTTGCCTTTACTCTTATATACCTCGTAATATGTAAGATGTAAGCAAAATAATATAGATTCAATAAGAATTTAGTCTCAGTGAAATGAAATGAAATGTCTTTATTTTGCATAGGCCTACGGAGGCATTGACAAATTTTCAGTTACATATATTTTTTATTACCACCGGATCGGAACACGACCTCAACTGAGAAGATACGGCATGAAACTCATTGGATTTGTCTTTTTTATTTGTATATCTTTTTTATTGCCATATTCTTTTTACAAAGTGACGACCCGCGTGGCGGAGCGGTTACCATACCGGTGTGACGCGCAATGGATTCCGGGTTCGATTCTCGGCCAGACAGGTATCTGAATGATGAGTTTAGATTCATGTTCTGGGTCTGGGTGTTTGTGTATTCGTCTTGTGTGTATCCATGGTATCCACGACACAGGAGCAAATCCTAGTGTGGGGCTATGAGTGTAGAAAGCGTGTGTTTTTAAAACAAAAGTACCATATTAAACCATGGCAATTCAATTTGTATTAATAAAAAAAGATTTAATATTACATATATCTGCACCCTTTTCCAAAATCACAGGTCGTCATATATTTATAGAGATAGAGCCTCATATCAGAGGCTCATATCCGCCGGGTGACAGATGACACGCAACCCTTTGGATTAACCTCGTTACTCCGAGGCCGCACATAAGTTCAGATATATTATAATAGTTGGCCTCGACTGTCCCCGAAATCTTATTAGCTTATCTATTAAAGATAAGCTTTGTTGCCGTATATTATGGATATGAGGAAAATAATATTAGTGAAGTGTGTTTCAGAGTTAAACACTGTCTTATAAACGCGCTTTTTGGATTTCAGGGACACAATTATACATTTCGAAGATCTAAAATAGATAAATAGCTTGAAATTTATATATATATATATCGAGGTGATAGCGTGAAATGTGACATCAGGATGGTCGAGGAGTCGTCATGGTCTTCATTGTTATTCGTTCTTAAAGATTTAAAGTAAAACACAGGAGTAAATTTCTTCGATTTATTCACAATTGAGGAGGTCCGATCGCTTCGACGGTTAAATAAGAATCTTTTTCTAGCGGCGTTCGCTCGCCTTTTTATAACAATGTTTGGTGGTGTGACAATAACAAATTTATGGAGGGTAAACTAAATTACAATTTTAAAAATCATTAAATCAAAAAATCAAAAAAATCGATCTTTAAACTAACTAAAATAATTATTATCGGCGACGTGTTTTTCATAAATACACGGTGTCGCGCCGACATATATTATCAAGCTAGAAATGTAACCGTGTATCTAAAACATTAATGTAAAGGATAATCCTAATGTATGAAACATTTTTGACATCGAAGATAATAAAGGAAACCTACTTGCATGAATGTTCTATCATGTTCTCAGCGGCACAATACACCTTGATATGAGAGGAAACTTCTGTATAATAGAGGAAAACTATCACAAAAAGTAACAAATAATTTCAATTAATTTTGGTTTAGAACATACTAGAAGACGGCGCTCAATAAAAATCATCTATTTATCGCACACATGAATCATCTGACATGTTATGGATGCCATTGTCAAAAGTGAGCTAAATTAAATGGAACCCCATGACACGCACTACCTTTCAAACAAAAAAAATCATCCAGAACCTCCTCCTTTTTGGAAGTCGATGAAAAACTGAAAATTGATATTTTGTCAATCTTTTCTTCATAGTTTTTACTATGAGAGGATACATTTGTCTAATAGAGGAAAAACATTAAAATAGATATTTTGTCAATCTTTTCTTCATAGTTTTCGGTATGATTGAAATACCGCTTACAAACAGACTAAAAGCAAAAAAGTAGCTAGCAGACAACGTCCATCCATGTCATTGAAATCGGGTCAAATGACTCAATTTGTTTATTTTCGGGGCAGAAAAAACAACGTCTATCAATCTGTCGTTTATCCGTAACCGTAAATCGCCGGCGATCCCTTTGTGATCCTTAGACCCTTCTGAGAGTTGCAAAAATAACGTAAATATTATTTTAATTTCTTTCAAGGACTTTTTCATAAGTAAGATAGGTTAGAGCAGTGATAGCCTAATGGTTGAAACTTGCCCTCTCAATCGGGAGGTCCGAGGTTCAAACCCCGGCACGCACCACTGATTCATGTGCGTATTAGAAATTAATTGTCACTGCTTTTCGGTGAAGGAAAACATCGTGAGGAAACCTACACACCCGAGAGTTCTTAAAAAAAAAAAAGTTCTCGGAGGTGTGTGAAGTCCACCAATTCGCACTTGGCCAGCGCGGTGGACTATGGCCTAAACTCTCTCATTCTGAGAGAAGACCCGTGCCCAGCAGTGGGACGATAATTGGTTGACGACAACAAGATAGGTACCTATATACCGTACTATTTAGATTTTTTTTCGCAGATTGATTTAGAGATGCTTAATTACATCATGGTAACTATACAGTTCAATTATAAACTACAACCCGCATGGCGGAGTGGTTACCATACCGGTCTGACGCGCAATGGGTCCCGGCTTCGATACCCGGCTGAACAGGTATCTGAATGATGAGTTAATATTCATGTTCTGGGTCTGAGTTTTTGTGTAATCCATGATATCCAAGGCACAGGAGAAAATCCTTGTGTGGGGCTATGAGTGTAGAAAGCGTGTTTATTTATTTATTTTTGTTATTTTTTAAGTTATCTAATCTCTCTCTCTCTCTTTAAATCACTTTTTAAAATTGTTGAATTTGTTTTTATGTTGGCTCATAATTTCATATCCATTCCCAGGGGATCGTAATCGCAAATAGTACAAAGTGTGGTGCGTAAGAAACTAGAAAACTTCTAGAACCTAAAAAAGAAAAAATAGAACCTACTACTGTCTCCTAATCATCTATTATTTTATTTTATTTTTATATATTAATTTTATGTATTTTATATATTTATTGAGTGTGTATTATATGTATTTATAATATAAATATTTATTTATGATATATGTATATGTATTTATTAGCCATAAATACATAGTAGGTATATTAATATTTCTATTGCTCGCGGTTACCTGCCACTCATTTTCCAGCCACCCAGGGTTGGCTGGTAGAGAATGCCATCAGGCATTAAGTTTGCCCTATTGTAACTTTTTGTAAAGGTGCAATAAATATATAAATAAAAAGAAAAACGAACTAGACGGTAGATAGGTTAATTTACCACTAGTGCTTGACAACGGTTTCATCCCGCCACCGCAGTTTGGCCACGATCCATGCAACTATGGCATCATGTACTCACGATATGCGTTTGAAGAATTCATATTATTGAGTACCCGTTAAGTATTAAAATGTATCAATTCCGCGATAGTACTAGTAAAAATGCCTGACAATATTAAAAATGTTAAAACTATGTACACTTTCAAAAAACTACTAAAAGAACTTTTCTATCCAACGTTGAGATGTGACGTCATCAACGGACGCCATTTCAACAGCAAGAGTTGTGTTCATTTTAAAAAATCAAAAAATATTAGCATTCGCATTGAAACTTAATTTATTCCCAAAATAATGTGTTGTTGGAGAAAATAGATGTGTACCTACATTTTAAAGGGTTTTTAAAAAATATACTGCCTTACAATAGACGAAGTATTGTTATAATTGAATGCATTTAAGTTTGTTATGAAAACATAGGGTTTCTCATCGTATTCTATCATTGTCTGCATTAGATGCAGCCTTTAGCTTTAGCAAACTTTAGTCTCGTCACATCTTGCATCTATTGCCAAGAATCAAGTTCATCAGTTACTAAACATCTTGAAACCTAGAACAATAAATCAGTCGAGGTTAACATGTTTTGCTGTAAACATTTCCCACAATTCTTTTTATCATTTCATCTAAAATTTATAGACAATTTATCACAAATGTCATATAAAGACGTCCTTCGAATACAAAAGCGGCTTACCAGTTCTTACTTATCTGGGAGCGAATGTGCGCTGAACATTACAGAGACAATGCGGAGATAATAACACGAAGCAATATTTTTCTTTAGCTATCGCTACTAAGTAATGAATTCTTGTAAAGCGTCAATGGACTATGGATGAAATGAAATGTCTTTATTTTGCATAGGCCTACGGGGGCACTTACAAATTGTCAGTAATTTTTTTTCCTTACTCTACCACCTGATCGGAACACGCCCTCAACTGAGAAGTTCCGGCAAAAACTCTGTTGATTTGTTTTTTCTCTTTGTATAACTTTTTTCTCTCGTCAACACATTATTGTCCCACTGCTGGGCACGGGTCTTCTCTCATAATGAGAGAGTTTTAGGCCATAGTCCACCGTCTGGCCAAGTGCGAATTGGTGGTGTGAATAACTTTTTTTATCATGTTGTTTTTATATAGGTAATGAAAGCTAGCTCTAGTACCTTTAAGAAACCTTATAAATATCTATAGATCCCTATGTAGTTTTACTGCGGTATTACTTACAAATGAAATAGGTACACCAAGAAACAACAACGCTAGTGTTAATCGCTTAGATTTATCGTCAGATGCAGGTTTACTGCTTCTATCTCATAAAATCCTGAGTTATATCATCTGCTGACCTTATTATACCTTATTTTTCATATTCACTTTGCTATTCAACAATTTTAAATCGCAGTAAGTCTGACCAATCATCCGTGAAAAGGATTTCTATCATTTGGAAAGTCTTTTGCTTTTATTGAGTACGTTCCCTTAAAATCCTCACTAATATTACTTTGTCAAAACATTGCTTACATATTAAGGGTCCTTGAGAGAAGGAAGGGTTTGTATAGACCCTTAAGCAACTTTGAGAGAATATTTTCAATTTAACGTAGCGGTCGAAACACAAACAGAGGACCCAGATCAGCGAGAGGTCCAAGTTGATCCCCGATTTGTAGTTTTGCGGTCCAGTCGAAAGGTCACGGCTTAATCGTGCGTAGAAAGTCGTCCCTTCTAATATTTATCTCGGAGACAAACAAGATGTTGAATTTTAGACAACGAAGGGTTAGGTCATTTATTAATAGGCACACATTTTTAGAGATATTACAAGGTCTAATTAATCTCTCTGGCGTTATAATTATTTACAATATTCTTTTTTACTAATTTATTTTTAATAAACTAATCCCTTTTCGCACGAGGGGTTCCGTACCGATTTTTCCCCTTGGGTTCGAATCCTGACTTTGCAGAATTAGGTATCCTTATATACGACGCTAATAACATTATAATTTACACGTAAAAGAGAAAACGGTATTGCTCTTTACATATGATTCAAGTAGCAAACGAGCATACAGTTCCCATGATGGTAAGTGAGTACTGCCGCGATACAGAACAATGATTCTGTCTAAAGTCAATGACAGATGCGTTGCTCGCGTACTTTAGTCCGGGGTTGCGGGCGGATAGAGTGGGAGCTCGAACCGTTCGATCAGGCGATCCCGGGAAGGACGGCGGCATGTGTGGTCGCATACCATCGTATAGACTAGGCGGAGCGTTGGGCCTCGCTACCCATCTGAAGGAGCCCGATGGGGTAACGCGCTAAGAGGATTCCGGCTGCGTTCCTTTGGAGATCCCGGAGTCCTCTTTGTAACGCCACCGATGGGATTTTAGTGTGGTAAATATCCCATATAACCTTGCGTCGCTCCCACGGCATCGGGTACCTTTTGAGGGTTGGAGTAACCCTTCGAGAACAACAAAACTTCACACTAAGAATAGGCGTGACGATTGTATATTCCCGGTTGATCAATACTCGATATACCTCATAGTAATAATCCTAAAATATTTGTCACTCACGCTGAAACAATCACTTTGATTACCTTACAACCGCCAATCATATCGGAATGGCTTGACCACGACAATGCGAATATAATACTGATGTTAAACGGAACAAAGGTAAATGAAATGGAATTCAATCCTTTGGCCGGTCAGCGGCTAGTCAAACAAAACGGACGTGAGCACAAAGGGGCCAATTTGCTAATCTGACCATCGGTATTGTCATGAAGGGGTCAACCAGATAGATTATACGGATTCCTCTGAAGTCGTGATGGAAATGTAATTTCGTACTACTATTAAGTAAACTGAGATAGATGACTTCATTAAAGTTATCGGAAACCATCAAATCTACAGCAATTTTCTAAAAGTATTGGTACTTCGTAAGATCATCAAATATAGCGGAGTTAAACATATCGTTTATTGATTGTACCGTTTTTGTAGGACGGTCTTTTATGTATTGAAATCATAGGTATAAGTTGTGGACTTAGTAGACATTTTTCAAGTATCAGTTGCCTGGATCAAGTGAGACTCTCAGGGAGATTAAGTAGAAACCTTCCAAGTTGGTCTTTATCGCCGCTGTCAAGGGGACTGAGAAATCTTCAAAGGAACACAACCGAAGTTTTCTGAATGCATTGTCCCATCACAGCTCTCGTGGTCCCCGGCTTGGCCCACCTGCGCCCCCGTAGGAGTCCATTAGATCATCCGGTGTTTACAATGGTAAGCGACTATACATACCGTGATTCATGACAGAATCACTGGTTCGCATCCTCGTACTTAACCACCTAGGCATTAACATTCAATACTGATTTCATATTATTGTAAGATTTTTCTCAAGGTGGAACCATTGATGTTCGACCGGGGAAGTATCATCGCTATACCTATTTCTAGCGTGAAGCATTTCATGCGTTTCGACAGAAGGGTGTGGTTACCGGCACACTTTCATACGAGGCGGCCATCATAGTCCTCGGGAGTACCAACGCATCTGTGATTGACTTCAGATAGAACCCACGTTCTGTATGAAGTTGATTACAAATGTCCATGGGCGGCAGTGGCCACTTATCATCAACTGGACATGCAGTCCAGCTGATGGTTAGTGGCTCGTTTGCTACTTCAGTCAGATAAAAAGAAAAATTGTAAGACAATTTAGTTTTATAACGTTATTACTTATTACTATAATTAGCTTTATCAATTTATCTAACAATCTTAAGTAGTTGAGAATATTTCCTTGCGCACTCTTTGATTACTAACAATCTTAGGCAATTTAGAATACTTAGGTGCTCTCTGAGCTTATGGCAATGCCTCTTCTTTAATGGCTATTTTTTCGTAAATATAGTTGAAAGAAGCCTTTTCATAACACATGATTGTAGCCTATACTCCAGGTAATTGTTCAATAAGGCAACAGAACCTTATAGGATAGAAGTACCTTTAATATCAGAATTAAATATAGTTTTGCTGAAAGCACTCGAGCTTTGAGATTTCGTAGTGTGTTTCATAATGATATTTTTTTTGTGTTTTGGTGTTTGTATTTAATTTCATCTATCATACAAATATATATTCGAAAATATGTGATTTATTATGTGTGTTTGTTACTTTTTCAAAACTATAAGTCTGTATGTATATATGTAGTTAGTTTATGACCTAGATTAGCTAATAGGATTAAATTAACAAATAACTGTTATAGACGTGACCGAAACGAGCACAGCCACGGGCATAACCTAGTGTTATAATATTTATCATGAATGTCCCCCAAATTGATTTCTTTATTTAGGTTTTTGAAGTGAAACTTCTTTATCGGGGTTGGAAAAAAATTTAGTGTAACATTTTTTCGTTACGCGCCAACCTTTTTTTCCGTTACGCGCCATCTTTTTCTTATCCCTACCACGCGTGATATTAGATAGATTAATATAGATTAGTTTATTAGATAAAGTTTAATAAAAGCTTTTTATTAAACTTTATCTAATTTAACTTTATTTAACCAATTTCTGTAAAGTTGCATATAGTAAATTGTTTTTTGAAAAATATCGTCATAAAGAAGTTTCACTTCTTACAAGTGTACGCTAGTACACGCACACATATTTTTTTTGCAGTAGCAGATTCCAGGTACTTATTATTGGATTATGTAAACTTTCCCTAGAGGTTCTTATTTTCTTGTCTGAGTGACATTATGTTTTTCTTTGCTCGAGAAGTTTTTATGAATATAATTTCGAGAATAGAGCTTTATTGAGATTTTCTCATAAATAATTTTAATTTTGGATACTGTTTTACTTTTAGCACAAGAATTGAATTTTTATATTGTACATTCATTTACGACCTAATCTATACTTCTATACTAAAGTTATAAAGAGGAAAACTTTGTATTTTTGTATGTTTGTCATGAGTTAACTTAAAAACTACTTAACCGATTTTTTAAATTCTTTCACCATTAGAATGCTATGTTATCCCTGAGCAACATAGGCTATTTTTATTACTAGAATATACCGTGACTCAAAAAAGTATTTGTACACCTCGTTTTTTACCAATAACTTCAATTAGACGAATGTCAGGTGAACAAAATTTGGGTGGTTAGTACTTAACGAAGCATAAAAACGTTGTGTATGTATATTAACTTTTAATAAAGAGTAAAAAAAAATGTTATTAAAAAAAAACAAGAATTGAGGGGTCAAAAAAGTATTTGTACACTTACGTGTATATCTTTAAACTATCGAAAAAAGTATTTAATGAAGACAAAGCGTCCTTAAATGTTTCATAAACCTTTTTTAGACTATTCTTCGATTATTTAATTACCAATTCAGTTTAGAATGAGTATCAAACAATCAAGGAAAATAAAAAAAAGTAAAATATGTAAGTCTCGGCGAGATTGCGTTATTATTTTTCGGAAACAAGGAAAAAAATATCAGAAAAATGGTAAAGAGCTGAAGTTACATCATGACAATGCAGTACATTGTAAAAAAAATCGAAAGAATGGTTCATACAAATGTAAAAGGAAACCCGATCAGATCAACCGAAGATACTTATGACGAGAGAGCGCCGCACTACCTTTAGAGAAGCTTCAGAAAAACCGTTTTCCAGTGTTCAAACGCTGATCAATTACATCGCATCAACATATAGTAAGTCCGTATGATCACAAACTGTGCATGATGTTCTGCACTCAACCAAAATATAAAAAAAAATCGTTTGGTGAAAACCGATTGCTGAGTTGCAACCGCAAAATAACGGTTTATCATGTTAAACAGAACGTTACGTTTTGGGCCTGTATGGCTTACGATGGCCTTGAAATGCTTGCTTTTTTCGAAGGGAATATAAATGCACGCAAATATATCAAAGTGTAGCGCGATAATTTGAATGAAAGTGCAGTCAAATTATGCCTTTGTGGTCAATATCACTTTTAGCATAACAATGACCCTAAGCACACTGCACGAATAACAAGAGAATAGTTACTCTATAAAATTACCTATCAGGTATGCTACCACACTTTGGATAGTTGAGTGACACCACACACCACCAATCTCCAGATATTAATTCTATTTAAAATCTTGGACGTAATTTAAATATAAAGTGCACAACAGAAAAAATCTCAAATATACATAATCAGCAACGAATAATCCTATGATTATTCGTTGCTGATTATATAACAGTGGGAATAATACCTGTAAACCCATCTTAAAATTGGATGAATCCATGCCAAAAAGATAACAAGCTATTATTAATGCTAGAGACATGCATATTTCATTTCAATTATAATGTCGGGTTTAAAATTTTCATGTTTTACAAGGTTGTCGTAATTGTACAAATACTTTTTTGACCACTCAATTCTTGTTTTTTTCCGTATAACTTTTTTATAACTCTTTATTAAAAATAAATACATATACACAATGTTTTTATACTTTGTGAAGTACTGACTACCCAAATTTCGTTCATGCAACGTTCGTTTGATTAAAGTTATGGGTAAAAAACGAGGTGTACAAATACTTTTTTGACCCACTGTATAAGGCGTCTTTGATAAAACTTGAGAAATGTGATTTAAAGTGTAAAAAATTTTGCTCTAATTTTTTTTCAACTAAATCTCCATTACGGATGGATGGAGGGGCTTGTCCAGGAGTGGTGCTCGAATGTGTAATGGTTAGATAGATTACATTATGGTCTGCGCGAACGAAGTCGTGTCAATTCTGCTAGTACGAAATAAATGTAAAAGTGTTATAATTTGATCAAAATTACCAACATTGTTGTAATATTTCAGTCAAGTTGTTTCTCTCATTCAATTCCATTTTCCATTAAAACAACCTAATTCTATTTACATTCGGATAACTCGAGCAGACAAAAAAATCAAGTGAACCTTTCGCAATAATGGTGACTCCCGATAAAATTTCAAGTTTGCGATTAATCTTGAATTTGTTGCCTGTTCTTGCTATACGTGGAGATATGGCTACATTTAGAATACCTTATGTCTCCTTAAATTAATATAGCTGCCTGTAAATTTTTCGACTTTCAACTAACTTTTGACGGTAAATCTCAAGGGGGGATCTCCTATCCTCCTCCCTCTCTAATACCGTCATTCAACTCTCATAAACTAGGATTAGGCGTTATGCGTGTGGTATTCTCTCGACAACTCATTATTGTCCCACTGCTGAGCACGGGTCTTCAGCACGGTTCTCAGAATGTAAGAGTTTTAGGCCACCGCGCTGGCCAAGTGCGAATTGGTAGACACCTGGTGGACAATTGGTGAGGTATTCACTGCCACGTTATTTTAGACCATAATAAGGCGAGTAAGATGATCAAGACCCCTCTCAAAAGAATTTGGAGTGTACGGACTCCAGCTCTATTCTAAAGGAGAGGCCCTTAAAAAATGTCCATCATTAGCAAGGCCGTGGTTGAGTAACTCGTTGAGTCGTGACTCGTGCTAGAGGTCCCTGGTCTTTAATCGGCAGGAGTCCAGCACCATCCCCTGTGAACCATAAGGCACAAGGGTTATTACATTGACGGATATTCCATTGTTACGTGACTGGTGTTTTTGTTACTAGACTTGCAGTTAGTAGTACATTTAGAAAAACGAATTTAGTAAGCGCTCATTCTGTATAATATACTTGAACATAGTAATGATTAAGTATTAATATAGGGCAAGATACTCGAACTAACTTTTATAACCAATGTAAAATAAATATGGCAATAAAAAAGATATACAAAGAGTCCCTCTGAGTTTCTTGCCGGATCTTCTCATTTGAGGTCGTGTGCCGATCCGGTGGTAGTGTAAAAAAAATATATATGTAACTGACAATTCGTAAGTGCCTCCGTAGGCCTATGCAAAATAAAGACATTCAATTTAATTTCATTTAATTACTCGTTAGCTTGACAATTGAATCAAACTAGAGAGAATATTGCTGTATCGTTTAATGTAGCATAAATATACTAATTTTATATATAAGAACACAAGAATCAAAAATGCAAAGGCAAAGATATTTATCTTCTTCTTCTATACTATAATAAATCTGTAAGAGGTCGCTGTCTGTACATGGAATAAATTTCGGTGAAAACCATTTCTAGAGGTCTTTAATACGATATAGAACCCAAAATAATGGTTTTTAGAAATCTTGTCTGTTTGTCTGTTTGTCTGTTTGTCTGTTTGTCTGTGTGTTTGAAAACGCTAATCTCAGAAACGGCTTATCCAATTTGAATATAATTTTCACCGATGTGTTGTGGGAAACTTCACTTAACATTTAGTGTTTATTTTATGTAAATTGGTTTATAAATAAAAAAGTTATGTCAATTTAAAACTACGCAGTATTTATTCTGTGTTCGATAAGTGTTAACAAGATATGTAACTGCATAGTTGAATTCGTTGAAACTAAACATGTTATGGTCTGTAAAATGTATTCCTTTGTTATGTACTTTTTATTGGTTATGTGTGTACCTATGTTATTTGATACTATACAAATCTATATCTCTATATCTATATATACTTATATAAAAACGAAAGGATGCTCTCTCACTCATCTATTGAATAAACATCGTAGAGCATAAACTGCTAAAGATACGAATATGATTTTTACTAGGGGTTCCTTTTATGACGTAGACGTCAGTTAAGAATGAATTTTCTCATCCCCCCCCCCCCCTAATTTAACCCAAATAGGATATGTAAGTTTGTATGAAAGTCAGTCAATTTTGAGGCTACCTCAATAAAATTTAGTATTTCGCTTTGATTTTTATGTTAAAACGTAGTTTTAAACCGACTTCCAAAAAGGAGGAGGTTATCAATTCGTCTGTATTTTTTTAAAAATTTTATATTTGTTACTCGATTTCTCCGCACTGGGTAAACGGATTTGGATGATTTTTTTTTCATTTGAAAGGTAGTGCGTGTCATGGAGTCCCATTTATTTTTAGTTCACTTTTGACAATGGCATCCATAAGAAAAGCGCGTAAGTCTGATATTTGCATTAACGATGTGCGCGATAAATAGATGAATAACTCAATTTCCCGCCAACCGATTTTGATGATTTTTCTTTTATTTGAAAGAATGTACCTACTTCAAGAGAACTCTGATGAGTTTGATACGGTTCTGATCATAGGATCCATTTCCTTGAAGCAAATTAACGAAATTAGCGATACTCGGCCAAACCTAAGCTGTAAGAGTCCATTTGGGTTGAATGTAGAATGAGATTACTAAGCGGATATTTCCTAAAAAAATTGACCTTCAACTCTTCAATCCTGATGATGCAGGGGCACTGCTAGACTGAACCGTAGAAGTAAGTCAATTTGTTTTTATGGATATATAATAAGATTGATAAACAAATTCGTGGGACAAAAATTTGATCTTCAACTCCTCAACCCTGATGATGCAGGGTTACTTCAAGCCTAAGCCATAGGAGATGGCTATTTAGTGCTTTCGGGTATGTAATACAATTACTAAGCAAAGACACAAGATGAACATTTTGACCATCATCTCCTCAACCCTGATGATGCAGGGGTGCTTCAAGCCTAAGCCATAGAATTTAGCTATTTAGTGATTTCGGGTATGTAATATAATTACTAAGCAAAGACACAAGATGAAAATTTTGACCATCATCTCCTCAATCCTGATGATACAGGGGTGCTTCAAGCCTTGTCTATAGAAGTTAGCTATTTAGTGCTTTCGGGTATGTAATATAATTACTAAGCAAAGACACAAGATGAAAATTTTGACCATCATCTCCTCAATCCTGATGATACAGGGGTGCTTCAAGCCTTGTCCATAGAAGTTAGCTATTTAGTGCTTTCGGGTATGTAATATAATTACTAAGCAAAGACACAAGATGAAAATTTCGATCTTCAACTCCTCAAGCCTGATGATGCAGGGTACTGCAAGCCTTAGCCATAGGAGTTGTCCATTTAATGCTTTCGGGTATGTAATATAATTACTAAGCAAAGACACATGATGACAATTTCGACCTTAAGCTCCTCAGCCCTGATGATGCAGATTACTGCAAGCCCAAGCTATAGAAGTTGGCTCGCAAGTGCTTACGTATAAGTAATAAGAATACTAAGCAAAGACACGGGATATTTTTTTACCTTTAACTCCTCCCTGATGATGCGGGATAGTGCAAGCCTCAATTATAAAAGGTAGTCACATAATGCTTACAGTTGTTTTTAGTATATATTATGAGTTTAATGATACCTCATTAAACTGGAATATGATTAATAAATTAAACTTCAATTCATCAACCCTGATAATCTAAGTACACAACCTACTTAAGCCGTATGACTTTGGTACTTATTGATTACAATTCGACCCGTTCCTGAGAGAACATTATGATGAAAAGTGTCACTTTGAATACCTAAATCCTAAAAATGCAGGAGTATTGTCATGTTATTATTAAGAGTTGGATTTAGCTGTAGCTTTTTAAACAGGATGGGTTAGGTTAGGTTGGAACATAAAAGGAAACATAAAAAATAAGCGAGCATGGTGCGGCAGCGCCCTGCGAGCGGGTGCGCCCTGTTCGTATGAATTGTAAAAGTGTTTTGATTCTGTCTTCTGCTTTACAAAGAACAATTTACGCGCACAAATAGCTCGATGCACCTCTTAAAAGATCTTATCTTTGACCACATGAAACAAAATATGAACTTAGAATATATGTCGCTGTTCAGTGATATTCCAATTTTCTAATGATTTCTTTGTTATCCGGAAAAGTTAAAATCAATCTATATATCGATACGTCTACGTTTAAATGTGGAGGAGTTGGTTGAAAAAGTATATCCCGATATCTATACTTCTATATCTATATCTATACTAATATATAAAGCTGAAGAGTTTGTTTGTTTGAACGCGCTAATCTCAGGAACTACTGGTTCGAATTTAAAAATTCTTTTTGTATTGAATAGACCATTTATCAAGGAAGGCTTTAGGCTATATAACATCACGCTGCAACTATTGCGAAGAAATAATGTAAAATGTGAAAAAAACGGGGAAAATTATTCATCCTTGAGGGCTTCCGTTGCGTGCGCTACGAAAACGGTACAAGATACCAAAAATATATGTATGAAAGAATTATTTCTCTTGAAATGATCTAAAAAAATGTCCGGGACAGTATATGTCTATCCTTTAAGATTAACTCACTAGAACCGTTTTCATGATAATCAAATTCGGTCGAAATTAGTTAAGAGTTGTATAAACGTAATAATATTAATAGATTAAGATCCGGCTGCAAAAATGTGTAGTTATCGTGTGCGTGCTGAAATCCACATTTTTACTCAGATTTATGATTAAGAGAATAAAAATCTACCAGGTTGCCAATCAAAATGTGGCCGATAATATTTTTAATTAAATTATTATTATTTGATTTCGCGGGAAAAATTTCACTTATCAAATTTTTAAATAAAATATCGTTCACTTCACGGAAATAGGTATAAAGACTTTGA
This sequence comes from Spicauda simplicius, assembly GCA_949699795.1. NCBI lineage: Eukaryota > Metazoa > Arthropoda > Insecta > Lepidoptera > Hesperiidae > Spicauda > Spicauda simplicius. Next base: position 21,898,626 of record OX453064.1, on the reverse strand, counting down.
AAAATCGTAGTTGCCGTTGCACACTTGGCCGCACCTCTTCGCAGCCAGGTTTAAACAGGTATGATTTCGATATATTTATTCTTCCATAACGAATGTTTATTTTTTATACATCAAAATAAAGCTATTTTTTTCTCATTATTATGATGTACGGCAACCTAATTAAATCTGGCCGCAAGTAAGGGTTACTGTCTGTTAAAGATGGTAAATATTGAAGGTGAGTGAGAGGAAGCTAGCGCGTAACATCACCAGTCTAACAAGGATAGAGATTGCCAGCTGTACGACGTTTTAAAGCTATTGCGCAATACGGAATCACAAGATATTTTTTTATTTTCCATACGCTTGAATGTTTAATTTATATTTAATAAATGATTGAGTACTTGAATAAAATAGAAAACTATTTCATACCGTAGTTGCACAATATAATTTTCTTTACATAAGTAACCTTGGCTTTATTTTGATCAATGTTAAGTTTTTGTTGTAGGTAACTATAAGTAGTTTCGAAAAGATGACAATTCTTTTGGAGTATTTATTTCTTAGTCGTTCTTGCTATTGTTAGAACTGGTGATTGAGAACACTAGCATCTGACGTATGCGCAACAGCTTTAAAATGTCATACAGCTGGCAATCGCTATCTTTGTTCGACTGGTGATGTTACGCGCTAGCTTCCTCTCACTCACCCTTCAATATTTACCATCTTTAACAGCCAGTAACCCTAACTTGGGGCCAGATTTCATTAGGTTGCCGTATATCATAATAATGAGAAAAAAATTAGCTTTATTGTGATGTATAAAACATAAACATTCGCTATGGACGAATAAATATATCGAAATCATACCTGTTTAAACCTGGCTGCGAAGAGGTGCGGCCAAGTGCGCAACAGCAACTACGATTTTTCAAAGTCTTTATACCTATTTCCGTGAAGTGAACGATATTTTATTTAAAAATTTGATAAGTGAAATTTTTCCCGCGAAATCAAATAATAATAATTTAATTAAAAATATTATCGGCCACATTTTGATTGGCAACCTGGTAGATTTTTATTCTCTTAATCATTAATATGAGTAAAAATGTGGATTTCAGCACGCACACGATAACTACACATATTTGCAGCCGGATCTTAATCTATAATCTTTGTCCAAATAAATGTGTTGTTAATTAAGAGTATTTAATTGTGAACAAAATTGTCTTTGACATCACTTAATTTCAATGAACATCTTAGAAGATATTGATAGGTATCTTAGAGATCTTGCGTCGTTTTATCGTCGTGTAAAAATACTTTTTAAATACTATTTGATTTTGTTTTAAGGATATTTTGTTTTAGGTTCTAATAATTTCACAATTATTTTTTTATATATGAGCTATATGAGTTAGCTATGTTCTTTTCAAAACTAAATTGTCTAAAATAATAATAGAAAATGAAACGGACAAAGTCGTGGGTAACAGAACAGCTATAATTTATAAAGCTGAGGAGGTTGTTTGCAAAAATAAATTATGCCCAAAATAACTATTCCACGCGGACGAAGTCGCGGGCACAGCTAGTTTTTAATATATAAACGTGATCGTGAAAAATCGTATTGGGTTATATAACATGATCATAACGAATGTATAAATACCTCTGTTTTCTAAACAGTTTCCAAGAATACATTATAAAGGTCCTTTCATGTAATAGTTACATTAAAGTATGCTAAATTTTCTCAAACAAATTTCTTTTCACAATCCCTATTTTCATACAAAACCGTGTGTCCTTTATAAAGTAATCGCCTATTAGGCCTCAATCTTATCCTCTGTCGCTCAAACACAAAGACATTGCCCATTTCCACGACTTAAATGAAATCTTTTTTTCTTAATCACTCAAATATTTGCTCGCTGCTGCGCGTTACTTTTCTTTACACAAAGGGAGTCGTCCGAAAGCCTTCGAGCGCATTTCTTTTTAAAACTCATTTGCCCGACTCGTTCCAGCTGTTATACCATAAATTGTAATGAAGCAAGGAGCGACACAGAATTGTTACGATTTTATGCCTATATGTATGTGCCTATAAGACCTTATATTAAACATTTATTTTTTATGTATACCATATGAAAGTATTATAATAAGTGAGTATGTCGTCTACTTGATGGTCAGTGGCCACTAACACCCATTGGCATCTGTAAATAATCCCAGATATGATCAAAGTCTTACCTGAGGTTATCCATAGATACCTTGTTTAAAAAAAAAGTTCTCGGAGGTGTGCGAAGTCCACTAATTTGAATTTGGCCAGCGCGTGGACTATGGCCTAAAAAACTCTCATTCTGAGAGGAGACCTGTGCCGAGCAGTGGTACAACAATGGGTAGTACCCAACCTTGTTATCTCTGAGGGCTAAGTTGAAACGCTTCAGGTAAGTATGTCTGAATGTATGTTACTAGGAACAGCAAATACTAATATTAAGCAAGAAATATTAAGATTTGAGATTGCGATTGCCATCAAACTGTCTATCCCTGTAAGAGACAAGAAAGGTTTGATGAGTTAACTGCCTCCTGTTTTCATGAGTACCTTTTGAGTCCTTCAAATTGATAGGCACTCGAAAAAAAGTAAAGTACCTTATACCTAAAGATATCTGTTGAACATTAATTCATTAACCTTTTTCTTTTACTGCTGGTGAGTCTCGGCCTTGTCCACCGGATTTTTTTGTTAATGGTTATCGCGCCTGACATGTGTGTGGTCGTCAATAGGCATGCCAGGTGCGGTTGGTGTGCCGCCTGCCACCCATCTCAAGGATTTTGTTCCTTAGTCACCTCCTACGACATTTAGGGAGTATTGGTGTTATTTAGAACCCACACCAAACAGCACAAACATAGGCCGTCTTTCATATAGAAGTCGATAATTTTACGTATTGTAGTCTTAAAAGGATCATCATGTGGAAAAACCAGCGTAGTTCGACTGAGAGGAACTATCGCAGTACTTATTCATAGCGTGAAGCAGTTTTTGCATTTCGGTGGAAGCGTGTGGTTGCCGACTCACTTTTTTTTATCTGACTGAAGTAGCAAACGAGCATGCAGTCCAACTGATGGTAAGTCACCGCCCAAGGACGTCTGTAATCGACTTCATACAGAACATGGGTTCCATCTCAAGTCTATCACAGATGCGTTGCTACTCCCAAGGACTATGATGGTCGCCTCATGTGAAAGTGTGCCGGCAACCACACCCTTCTATTGAAACGCAAGAAATGCTTCACGCTAGAAATATGTGTGGCGGTGGTACTTTCCCGGTCAAACTACACTGGTTCTACCACTTTTATATCAGGCAACCATTTTAGTCCTTGAAAATTATCAACGCATCTGTGATTGACTTTATATAGAATCCATTTTCTATATGCAGTTGCTTAAAGACGTCCATTAGCGGCAAAGGAAATGTGAACTGCATTCTATTTTGCTACTTCAGTCGCAAAAAATAAAAAGTTGTTGGCATCAATGCTAGATGTAATGAGTGAAGTAGTTGATGTTACATAGAAAAACGCTGCTATCTGGATCCTGAATTTTATCCATTAGTTGCCTCGTACGATCCACGGGAAGTGGTGATGATATTGAAAACCTCCACCACACACACAAACACAGATAACCCATTCTACGTATTGAAGTCTTAAAAGGAGATCTGTATGTTCCTGCATAATGCCAAGATTTAAACTTACCCGTATGATAATGCGGCGTTATCCCAACACGGGCCGCACATTTACATACTAATGCCAAACTCCAACTCGCCAGCTTGTACAATTTTAGATAGCTTCAAGACAACCTTAGAATAATGGACATTTTTCAAAAGTTTATAAATTACTTATGGGATAATTTCTTTTTATTGTTAAATAACTTTTGGTAGACTCAAATCGATTTATCAATTCAATTTTTTTCAGTGTTAATAGTTACCTAATACATTACGTTTTACAACTCTTTTATAGTCGAACTTCTTTTTTTTTTATCGAGGGGGAAACCTTCAAAAGGTACCCAACGTCGTGGGAGCGACGCAGGGTTATGTGGGATTTTTACCACACTAAAACCCTCCCGGTAGTCGTCCTCGGCGCTATAAAGAGGACTTCGGGATCTCATAAGGAACGCAACCGGATGTATAGTTGAACTTTATAGGTGGTGGAACCATTGTATTTTAATTAAAGAGGTAGTCCCGCCATTACTATTTCTAGCGTTAAGCAGTTTTTGTATTTCGGTGGAATGGTATTTCCAGCTCTATTCACATGAGACGTTATTCTTAGGGCTATAGTAGCAACGCATCTTTGATTTCTGATAAAACCCTTGTCCATGACTATTGAGTGTAGTGGGCTGTAGTAAAGTAGCAATCGATCTATTGCTACTTTAGTTGGATACAAAAAATAAACTCTACAATCCACTGAACTAAACGTATTTTTTTATTATTACCTATTTATTTAAATATTATTTTAAGTCTCAAAGTAGTTGTATAACCATGTCGCCGATTGATGTACAAATTTGTACAGATTATGACCTAAGTTAAAACATAGACTCATTACCGTTGTAGACATGACGATAAAGCGAGCAAGCCCGCAAGAATACGCAAGATTATGATCACGCTTTCTACACTCATAGCTCCACAATAGGATTTTCTCCTGTGTCGTGGGCACCATGGACACACACAAGACGAACACACAAACACCCAGACCCAGAACATGAATCTAAACTCATCATTCAGATACCTGTCTGGTCGGGAATCGAACCCGGGACCCATTGCGCATCAGACCGGTATGGTAACCGCTCCGCCACGCAGGTTAATATCAATAGGATTTGAAGAACACTAAACATTAAACAGCAAATCTACATTTATTGCTATGTACTAAAATGTAAGACGACAAGGGTTATTAGGAAGCAAGCCTTACCCGAAATTTGCCAAGTCTCCATGTAGCAATTAACAAGACACGGGCCTCCGGCGCGTTTTCAATTAATGGACCCAAATCGATACAAAGAGTGTGAGTTCCACGCTCCTCCTAAATTGCTCCAGTTTTAAACCTACCAATGAAACGTTTCCTTTTTTCAGTGTATTAAAAAAAGGAATTCTACATTGGCCTTGTGCCTTGGACCCACAACGCAAATACACAAACACTCAGATTCAGAAAAAAAACCTAAATTCCTTCTTCAGATACCTGTCTGGCCTGGAACCCGGGACATACCTACCTACCTGTATCGGACCGGTATGGTAACTACTGCGCTACAAGGGTCATCAATTCGAGCAGCAGTCCACCTAACAGTAATTGGATACTACCGCCCACGGACATCTGTAATTGGACCCAGATACGGTCAAATTATTGCTGAAAGTTAAACACAGACCAATGAGGACTAAATTGAAATGTCTGGGATAATATGTCTCCCTTACCACACCCTTCTGACCAGAACTTAACAACACATAACATTGCTGTTATTTTTTTATCTAATTGAAGTAGCAAACGAGCATGCAGTCCACCTGATAAGTGGTCACTGCCGCCCATGAACATCTGTAAACAACTTTATACAGAACATGCGTTCTATCTGAAGTCAATCACAGATGCGTTGCTATTCCCGAGGACTAAGATGGTCGCCTCATACAGAAGTGTGCCGGCAATCACACCCCTCCAATGACACTTAAGAACTGTTTTACGCTAGAAATAGGTGTGGCGGTGGTACTTCCCCGGTCGAAAAACACTGGTTCTACCACCTTCAATATTAGGGAGAGCTACACTTGTGGCGGTGATGATTCCAAAGTTGAAACATAAATAATACCATATTTAATCACAAAACTCATTGGAAAACGAAATAAAAGCTGCCATGAATTTTAATAGGTATCATTATGGTCTAAGTCGGCGGTCAGCAATAGGCGGGCCTCCGGAATCTCGGACCGCCAAGTTATCTCTGATAAACCTAGTACGTACTTACATAACTTCACAACAACAATAATCTCACTTATGTTTAACAATTGCTTTGTAATATATTTTGAAAGCAAAATAATCTTATCATTATCAGGTTTTTTTGGACCTCGTTTAAACTTTTTAAGAGAATCCGGACTTTACTCATAACTACTTGCCGACCCTGGTCCAAGTTATTAAAAACCTATAATGGTCCAAGTTATCAAATAATAGTTAAATAATAGTTTTCTTGTCTCTTCTTCTTTGTAAGAACCCTTGCTTTACGATATTTATTGGAGCGTATCAAAAGGTTTAGGCACTATTCGGATATCTTAAACCTTTTCCAGTAATTTACGGTATTCAAAGCGTTTTTGTATACTTATTCAGGTACACAATTATATTTGTAACATAGTAGAATGTATACGGATCGAATGGGGAGATATCTTCTATTGACGTGATAACGTCTTATAATTCGATGGAGCCGGCTGCACGCACCAAAAATATGAATCGTGCGGCGTTACCTCGCTCTGAGGCGTTCCATTTAAGGCTGGAAGTGCAGGCGAGAGGGCGGAACGAGTGACAAAGAGGCACAATCGGCCTCCGCGTTCGGCAGCGTTCGACATCTGTCTCTCTCCTACTTGAGTGTGCGATGCTTCCGCGTGGACAGCTGCTATACAAAAATGCAACCATTCCATCAGTATTTTCGTATGACGTGGTCACGTCTAACGAAAATAAACATAAACTTTTCTTCCGTTTAGGTGAAAGCGTGTGGTGGCCGGCTCATCTCTCGCCAGTAACAACGAATCTGTGATTGACAGATAGAATCCTTGTTCTTTATGCAGTTACTTATAGATGTCTATGGGCAACAGTGACCACTTACCATAAGATGGACTGCATGCTTGTTTTCTACTTAAATCCTTTAAAAATCTTAATCTATGTTTGTCTGTAACGTTTTAAATTTTGGTCAGGAGTTTCATTTGCAAATTGTTGAGATTGTGTTTTATGTGACGTTGATGCCATTCAGATGAATAAGAGAGCAGTTAAAATTTTACTGCTCCCTTTATAAGAACATTGCGCAGCAATGTTAATGAATATTTCTATTTTATGGCTTCCAGCCTCTGCCTTGTTGACAAATATTACACATAAAACTGTGTTTAATTTGAATACTATAAATTTATTTATAAGTAGGGAAAAAAATTAAAAACTTTTTACCGTTGAATTTCTTTTAAATTCAGCAAAAACTGAGCAGTAGTTGAAATAAATGAGAAATTTATGGATAGAATGGACGTACAAGAAGATAAAACAAATAGAGTAGACAAATCTGTGTTGGACCAAATTATTAGACTTTCGTACATCGAGTGACATAGCCGATAGATATTTTATTAAGTTATAATTACTACATTGCTTAAGTAAATAAGTCAAAAAGGCATAATCTATCCTTTCTTGTGCATAAAATTTTATGTTTTCCAATGTTTAATTCTCCCACTGTCTTTTGCCATCTTGTCAGTATGAAAAAAGTTTTAGCAAAGCCAACAACTACTGTCGCCATTTATCAGCAGAGGGCGCCCAGTGCAAGTGATTTTGGCTCCGCTCCAAAAGATGTCAGAGATCCTTTCTCGCCCCATTTCATTTGAATGAACGTTAAAGTTGAACTTAGACCAGCAGCTGCTGTGATCAGGCCTAAAGGAGTGCTAATGCGAATCTACGCGAGTAGATAGGTAATAAAATCAAATGTCTTTATTTTAACCCACGAGGCTGTTTACTAATTGACGAGATACAATATTTTTATACCATTATTTATTTAAAACTAGCTGAACCCCGCAGCTTTGTCGCGTTAAAACAATCGATATATCGGGATAAGATATTTTCCCACAGTAAAAAGTATATATTAATCCACAGAGTCAGCTAAATCCCTAGCAAATTTAAAGAAAATCGCTCCGTTTAGATGTGAAAAAGTAACAAACATACACACAAACATTCGCCTTTATAATATTAGTATGATCAACCTAGAGGATAATATATATGCATACTTCAAGGTGGTAGAACCAGTGTACCTAGTATTCAATTCAATACATCGGCAAGCACTCGTTCGATGTGAATTAAAAATATTTTTGGAGTCGAAACCGTCAATGGCTTGACGTGCGATAAATTATAAAGAAAGCAAGTCCTAAGATGTCCCAAAATGTATACAAGAAAGCAAAACAAAACTTAATATAAAAAAAAAAATAAAAAAATAAAAAAATAAAAAAATAAAAAAAAAAGGTCCTATATAGTAAGCATTTCTGTAAGGTTTTCTGTAAAGCCGCCGCTGCCGCCACCGCATACAGCTGGGACCCAGCTTACACTGTTACCTAGTTGTGGGCGATGTCGACGGCGAAGGCTCATAGTGGAGCTGTAATAATGACGTAAAGACAAAAATAAAACCATGCTAAAAAAGGGCACGGACGATCTGTCTGTGGAGGCGTAGCTGAAGAAAAAAAAAAAAAAAAAAAAAAAAACCAGTGTAGTTCGACTATTTCTAGCGTGTAACATTTCTTGCGTTTCGTTAGAAGGGTGTGGTTGCCAGCACACTTTCACATGAGGCGACCATCATAGTCCTCGGTAGTAGCAACGAATCTATGTTGGCTTCAGATGAAACCCATTTCTGTATGTAGTTGATTACCGATGTCCATGGACGGCAGTGACCATTTACCATCAGGGGGTCTGTATGGTCGTTTTCTACTTCAGTCAGATAAAAAAAAATGTATGCGGACATATGGTAAGGCTCGTTGCACTCATTGCTTTACTCTAGATTTTTTTCTGTGTCGTGTCTATCACGGAGATATATTCTTGGACTAGAATCGGGCTCTGAACCTTCTGTGTATCGGCTCAATATGGTTACAGCTCCGTAAACATGCATGCATGCATATTTAATATCTTAATTACAACAGTGGTACATGAACTACTGTCAATAAGACTTTAATAGCTTCCTAGAGTTTTCCACTTGATAGAGTATTAACCTATATATTTGACGTGGTATGCACAAGGACGAACATATCCTGACCGAGTTAATTTGAATAATCAGTTTGAATCAAATTTATTCCAAACATTACTTAATAGTAAAAATGTACGAGTAACATACATTTTAGCTGTAAATGTTTTAACTTTTTAACTAAACGTTTGAAACTTAAATATTTATTTAAGAAATTCACTTTGCGGACTTCACAAAGAAGTACGTAATATAAAACGCCAGTATACCTACATGAATGCAGAACTAATTTTTTTTTTATTTATTTGACTGAAGTAGCAAACGAGTATGCAGTCCACCTGATGGTAAGTGGTCACTGCCACTCATGGACATCTGTAATCAACTTCATACAGAACATGGGTTCCATCTGAAGTCAAACACAGATGCGTTGCTATTCCCGAGGACTATGATGGTCGCCTCATGTAAAAGTGTGCAGGCAACCACACCCTTCTATCGAAACGCAAGAAATGCTTCACGCTAGAAATAGGTGTGGCGGTGGTACTTCCCCGGTCGAACTACACTGGTTCTACCACCTTCAATCATAAACACAAACATAAATATAAAATGGACAGTAGTATATATGAACAAGATAAATAAAGTAGGAAATAGGTTAATTTATATCTTTCAGTAACGAATCTTAGCACTCCGTCTCGTGCCAATTCGGCTATGCTTCAAAGCCTTAGCTCAAGGCTCTTCTGGAAGCTTAACCAAATTGCAAAGTGTTTTATACGAATGACAGACCAGACTTAATAGTTTGTCTTGCCAGAAACTTGTGTTAGATTATATTGCCTATAAGAAACGTGCGCGACTTAACCTATAAATATTTTATGTGTTTACGTATTAGTATTTATTATCTTAAGAAGTCAACGTCATGAAGACAATAACTATAATAGTTACTTGTAATAAAACAATAATAGTTATTTGGACAATTCGCACTTGGCCAGCGCGGTGGACTATGACCTCATTTTTCATCTAATGGTAGTTGTTAATATATTATCACTAGCTGTCCGGACAAACGTTGTTTTGCCATATAAAAAATAAAAAAAAAAATTTTAAGGGTGGACAACCCTTAAGGGGTATGAAAAATAGATGTTGGCCGATTCTCAGACCTACTGAATAAGCATATAAAATTTGGTAAAAATCGGTCAAGCCGTTTCGGAGGAGTATGGCAACAAAAACTGTGACACGAGAATTTTATATATTAGATTGTGTTCTTGACTGTGTGGGTGTGTAAGCATTGTGAATAAACCATTTCTTTCTTTCTTTTTCTTTTCTTATTTTAAGGCTGTACCCAGCAGTGGGACAATAAAGGGTTGACGAGAGAGTTATTTGGATTCAACTACAGCAGCTATGAATTAATAAAGTGACGATAGAAATTAAAACAACAGTGTGTCCAATTTATTTATGAAATAAATAAAAATATTAAAACAATCGATAAAATGATCGCTACAGCCCTTATTCGGACACCTTATGTTGCAAATACGAAATACGAAATAAAATCGTTAGCGTAATACAGAAAAAGGGATACAGCGCCATCTAGTTGTAGCGCTGACAAAATTCGTGACGCAATTTAGTTTCATATCACAGCAATTCTGAAAAATAACACTTTAAGTAACTGAAAGCTTAAAAATCGACGTCCAATCTACATAATGTTTACATAAGGCAATTTCCGGTACAGTGTTTGACTAACTGCTTGAAGGGGAAAATTGATGGTGGAATGACTTCGAAGATAAATGTAACAAATTAATAATAAGAGACAAACCGCTACTCGAACAATACAGCCAACAGAGGCTTGATTATGTATGATGCACGTCATAATTTGCTTAAACTAAAACTTTTTTCAAGAAACCGAATCAATTTTTTTCTCTTTTTCATTCATTGCAATTAGCTTGTTGTTGCGTTTTCACATTAATTTAAACGCGTTAAACGCATGTAATTTTGACAATTCAAAAAGAGCTGCTCTCGCTTGAACTTTCAGAAATCTAAAAGAAGAATATAGTACAGCATAATGGTCTAAATTCTACTGCATAACTTCCACGTTTATGTTTTTCAATGCATTCTTTGCAGTTATGTTTTATTATTGTAATAAAATAACTTGCGCCGATCTTAATTATTATTACAAATGTAAAAGTTTGGGAGGATTTGTGTGTTTTTTGTCGCAAAAACACCGGATCGGTTTTTGGTAGTTTATGACCTAGACATGAGGTACTCATTGCCGTGGTAATTGTGGCCGAAACGGGAATAAAATTTTCATATTTTTGGCAATCTTGAGACGAAAAAATCAATGTTGCGTCCTTAGTATTTGGACCTCGGACTCTCAATGGAGAAGTCAAGATTCAATAATTAGGCTATCTCTGCTTACAACAAGGCTATCAGCACGTCATTATCAATTTTCAATCTCGCAAAGTCAAATTCGATCGTACAATGCATCGAATTTTCGTTGGCTGAGGCAGCGTTATTTATTGCTCGTCTATCCACGTTTCGGAATGATATATTATTATTACGAACACCACAATCCACGCGACTCCAACATTTGACATTCCTTACGGAAATAAGATTTCTTCCATGTAAGCAATATCGGAAAGAATTTGTTTTGCCACAAGAGTATTTTTCCAGTTACTCTTACATGTTTATAAATAATGTACAAATACAAGACGAATGTTATCAATCGTTGAACGATATTCCTCATTGATGTGTAGACATGAACTTACGTATGTTTTTGCTTTTAAAGGCGATTATACTTGTTAGAAACCAGCTTTCGTAAGTGATGTTCAATTCCAATTATACGAACTGCATAGTCTCGAAATGATAGTGTTTATATGACACTAGATGTCTATATATGTTACCCATGTAAAACAAGATGGCAAATATAAAAAAGATATACAAAAAAAAAAGACAAACTCACTGAGTTCTTGCCGGATCTTCTCAGTTGAGGTCGTGTTAATATTACAAATTGCCAGCCCCCAAAGGCCTATGCAAAATGAAGACATTTCATTTCATTTATATTGTCATTGAAGAGACTACAGTGAAGTACAAAAAGATACACACGCTTTTTACACTCATAGCCCCACAGTAAAATTTTCTCCTGTGCCGTGGGTACCAGGGACACACACAAGACGAATACACAAACACCTAGACCCAGAACACGAATCTAAAGTCATCATTCAGATACCTGTCCAGCCGGGAATCGAACCATGGAACCATTGCGCGTCAGACCGGTATGGTAACCGCTGCGCCACGCGGTTCGTCAAAATTATAGATAGTCATGACATTGATGACTTAATCAGGCATTTCAATTGAATCTCAACTATAGCGAATTGTGCACAGTAATACCCCGAACTTACGCGATAGGTGGGACCGAGTGATAACCGCGTAAGTCGAATTCGCGTATGACGGGGTATAAGAAATATGTAACACAAAATAAGTTCCGTCAGTCCAAACATGGGTAATAGTGTGGGTTAGTAAGTGTGTATGTAATCAATAATAAAAAAAAATTGTGCCGCTCAATCAAAAGGCGAATCGAAGAGATTTGAAAATTGCGTAAATCCGAGTTCGCGTAAATCGGGGTAGCGTAAAACGAGGTATTTAAAAACCTTATGGAGAGCGAAATATTACTAATCGCATGTGATTTTAAACAAAATAACCTGTTACGTTTAGAATTGAACGCCTTAAATGTGGGAATATTTTTGTATTACTGAGACTCAAGCGACTCTTTATAAGTTACATAAAATATTCGTGCGCCCAAAATTATTTCACGCGTAACAGAGCCCATCTCTATCGTTCCCGAACTTTTCTTGACGAGTCTGGAGCTCCTCCGCAATGACCCGTGCAATATGTGGAAAGTTGCCGATGCCCTGGTGCGGTGAAGCGGCAAATCGGAGGAGTAACTTTTGCTATTGGGACCAAATTAACTTCTAATTGTCACTTGGCAATAGTCATTCCAATGAACGGGCTTTGTTGATCTGTTGTAGAACAATCGATTTTTCCTTTGTTCCGTTTCAAGAATAAGGCATAATTTTTCTAACTTGTACTATTATTAGGATGAATGGCAATTCTTGTTCCTACTTCAACAATTCCTGGAGCAAACTATATAAAAGATGACAAAACTCTTCCGCGACGCAACCTTGCTAATATAAAATTAATTCAGTTCAAAACTTATAGCGGTTCGAGGTTACCAATCTATGTCTGAAAATATAGTTTTAATACGCCGAAAAGTATCTTTAAACACCAAATATTTGAAATGGTAATGACGCGAATAATCTCAATAATCCTATTTTAGCGTTAAATTAGTTGCCTTTATATCATTTTACATTTGAAATACTTGATATAAAAGCTCTCTAAGAAACAAATAAAAACTTTTTAACCGACTTCCCAAAGGAAAGAGGTTATCTATTCGTCACGTTTTTTTTTTTTTTTTTTTTTTATGTATGTTCGGGCGAAATGGCTAGAAATCGTCGACCTACCGACACGATTCATACGACATTGTATGCGGCTAGTTTCACAGGCAGTCCCATATTGAGGAAAATGAAAACCTTCCGGCGGTTTTCCCGGAAAATTGGAAAATGTCGGTTTCTTAAAATCTTGAATAACTTGGGTGTTTCTAAACCGATTTCCATTTTCTTTCTTTCATTTGACAGAAAATTTCGTCACGCAACTTTTTCTCTTGGACATGGGTATGCTGTGATGCTTAACTCTTTGAGTTATGGGGTGGAAACCACCACCACTCCTCAAGTTTTTTAGATAATTTGAGATAACTCGGCTTCTGCCGATTCGATTCTTATGAAACTTGGAATATGTATTATATATCTATGCTTATATAGGTTGACGAAACTTTGACCTTCAACTCTTCGATCCTGATGATGCAGGGTTACAGCTATCCTAAACTATACCATTAGCTATTTGGTGCTTCCATATATGTAACAAGACTACTAAGCAGAGACATGTGATGAAAAATTTGACCTTCAACTCCTCAATCCTGATGATGCAGGGGTGCCTCAAGCCTAAACCACAGGGGTTGACAATTTGTTGCTTATAGGTATGTAATAACAATACTAAGCAAAGACATATTATAAAAAAATTGACCTTCAACTCCTCAACCCTGATGATGCAGGGTGCTGTAAGCCCAAGCCGTAGGTGATGGCCATTTGGTGCTTACGGATATATAATAAGATAGCAAGGCAAAGATGTACGATGACAAATTTGACCTTCAACTCCTCAACCCTGATGATGCAGGGGTACTGCAGGCTTAAACCATAAACGTTAGACATTTGTTGCTCACGGATTTGTAATAACATTGCTAAGCAAAGGTATACGACGAAAAATTGGACCTTCAACTCCTCAATCCTGATGATGCAGGGGTATTGAATGCCTAAGCCATAAAACTTAGCTATTTCATCCTTACGCATTCAAAATGATATTTAAAAAATGTAAGGTAGAACATTAGAAAAATGGTTGTATACGGTGGAAAATTGGACCTTCAACTCCTCAATCCTGATGATGCTGGGGTGCTTCAAGCTTAAACTATAGGCGTTAGCTACATGATTGTTACGTATATCTGATAAGATTACTAAGCAAAGATAAAAGATGAAAAATTTGACCTTCAACTCCTCAACTCTGATGATGCAGGGGTACTTCAAGCTTTAACCATAGGTATTGGCCATTTGATGCGTATGGGTATGTAATATATTTACAAAGTAAAGACGTATAATATTAAAATCGACCTTCAACTCCTCAACCCTCATGATGCAGGGTACTGCAAGCCCAAGCCATAGAAGTTGGCCATCTGTTACTTACGTGTATGTAATGAGATTACTACGAAAAGATATGGCATGAAAAATTTGACCTTCAACTCCTCAACCCTGATAATGCTGGGGTCCTTCAAGCCTAAACCATAGGCGTTGGCCATATGGTGCTTACGTATATGTAATGAGATTACTAGGCAAAGATATAACATGATAGTTTTGACCTTCAACTCTTCAGCCTTGATGATGCACGGGTACTTCAGGCTTAAAGCATAGGCGTTGGCCATTTGATACTTATGGAATCGTAATATATTAACAAAGCAAAGACGTATGATAAGAAAATTGACCTTTAACTCCTCGACCCTTATGATGCAGGGTACTGTAAGCCCAAGCCATAGAAGTTGGCTATTTAGTGTTTAAGGATTTATTGAAGAAATGCTAAGAAGAGATGACTTATGAAAACCGTTATCTTTAACTGGGCTTTTATTCAGTGGTACTGCCTATCTAACCCACAGGTGATAGTAATATGGCCCTTATGAATATATTAGGAGTTCCATAAACAGAGGCAACGATTAATAAAGTTACCTTCACCTCTTTAACCCTAATAATATAGATATACAGCCTGCCTAAAGTATGTGTGTTTGGTAATTATTGTTCGCAATACAAACAATGAGTTCCGGAAAGGACATAATTATGATCACAAATTCCACTTTGAATACAATTACCTGGACAATGCAGGAGTACTGCCAACCTTTTTACATAGGATGGGTTAGGTTAGGTTGGAACTTAAAAGAAAATATAGAAACTAAGCGAGCAGGGCGCGGCAGCGCCCTGCGAGCGGTTGCGCTCACTTCACATGCACTGTGACAGTAATGTAAGATATCGCTTAGGCTTTTGTTAGACTTGTCATTTAAGGTTGATTTTAAATTACCGTTTCCATGTATGTATGCACTATGCAGTCTTATGGATACTATGTATTACACGGTCTCGTATAACTGATCGAAGTGTCTAGTCGTCCCGTAATCGGATGAATAAAATAAATTAATCGTCCGCTAAACGGTAAATTCGTAATCAAAATGGTCTGTATATTAAACATACTTATTATCCTCGTAATAAAAAACGTATTGAAACTGGTGAGTTAAATCATATTACTGAGATTAATAAATTGTATAAAGCTATGTGTACACCTGATGTAGTGAATAACGACCATGCTGCCCGAACTTAAATTGGTTTTGATGGTATTGGTTTTCCAACTAAGGATAGGTAGTCCAAATTATTTTTATCAGTATCAGTTGAATTATACTCTTAGTTATAAGGTTTATATTACTTTTTCTACTTTAAATATTGATAATTATAGGTCTATTCTTTAAATAAATGTTTACTCAGAAAAAGTTGTTTTATTCGGTTAGGTTAGGTTCGAACAGATTTTTCTAATTCAGAATCTAAGGGAGGGGGCGCGGTAGCGCCCCCGACCGGTTGTGTCAAAGAAGTCTATTTTTAGATGATGACGTCAGCACATAATTTTATTCATCCGAAAATCGGACGAATAATTAATTTCATTCATCCGGTTAGCGGACGACTAGCAACAGCTGTGACTGATTTTATCGTGACTGAAAAGCGTGAAAAAAAAATTTTTAAACAAAAAATACAACCGACTTCCATGCCACATAAAAGTAAAAAATAATTTAAATACATGTTGGTTTAGAGCAAACACAGTACTTAGTACATAGTTCCGAAGTCGGCGCTCACCATATTTTGCTGGATCATGACGAAACTACATGTATCTTATATGAGCGCCGACTTCGGGACTATGTACTAAGTACTGTGTTTGCTCTAAACCAACATGTATTTAAATTATTTTTTACTTTTATGTGGCATGGAAGTCGGTTGTATTTTTTGTTTAAAAATTTTTTTAACAAAAAATATCTACCGACTTCCATGTCACAAAAAAGTAAAAAATAATTTAAATATATTTTGGTCTAGAACATACTCAGTACTTAGTACATAGTCCTGAAGTCGGTGCTCGACATATTTCGCTGGACGACGGTAACTACGTCCTATATGAGCACCGACTTCAGAACTATGTACTAAGTACTGAGTATGTTCTAGACCAAAATATATTTAAATTATTTTTTACTCTTTTGTGACATGGAAGTCGGTAGATATTTTTTGTTAAAAAGTTTTTATTTTACACTTTTTAGTGACTATATTTTTATGTTTGTATTTAAATAAAGCCTCTAAGTTTGCTTTGTGCATCTACATATTCACAAAAATTAAACATAAAACACTTTTACAATTCATACAAACAGGGCGCCCTCTCTGGAAGTACCCCTCCATCATCAGGGTTGAGGAGTTGAAGGTCAAATTTTTCATCTTATATTGTTGCTTAGTAATCTTATAACATATACGTTAGTACCAGGTGGCTAACTTCTATGGCTCAGGCTTGCAGTACCCTGCATCATCAGGGTTTAGGAGTTGAAGGTCAAAATTTTAATTTTGTGCCTCTGTTTGGTATTATTTTTACATACCCGTAAGCACCAAATTGCCAACTCCTATGGTTTAGAATTGAAGTACCCCTTCATCATCAGGGTCGAGGAGTTGAAGGTCAAAATTTTAATTTTGTGCCTCTGCTTAGTATTATTTTTACATAACCGTAAGCACCAAATTGCCAACTCCTATGGTTTAGGATTGAAGTACCCCTTCATCATCAGGGTTGAGGAGTTGAAGGTCAAATTTTTGATTTTATATTTTTGCTTAGTATTTTCTTTACATAACCGTAAGCACCAAATTGCCAACTTCTATGGTTTAGGATTGAAGTACCCCTCCATCATCAGGGTTGAGGAGTTGAAGGTCAAATTTTTCATCTTATGTTTTTGCTCAGTAATCTTATAACATATACGTAAGCACCAAATGGCTTATTCCTATGGTTTTGGCTTTAAGTACCCCTGCATCATCAGGGTTGAGGAGTTGAAGGTCAAATTTTTGTCCCATGAATTTGCTTAACAATTTCATTATATATTCGCAAACATCAAACGACCAACTTTTATAGTTCAGGCTAGCAGTACCCCTGCATCATCAGGATTGAAGAGTTGAAGGTCAAATTTTTCATAGTAAATACCTACATAGTAATTTTATTCTATATTTTACTCAATTGGACTTCTCCAGCTAAGGTTCGGCCGACTATCACTAATTTTATTATTTTGCTCCAAAAGGTTGAAGATCCTATGATTAGAACCTTATCAAACTCTTATCAGACTACCCCTGGAGTACATCCTTTCTAATAAAAAAAGAATCATCAAAATCGGTTGGCGGGATATTGAGTTATTCATACATTTATCGCGTACATTGAAAATGCAAATTTAAGACTTATGCGTTTTTCTTATGGATGCCCTAGTCAAAAAAATACTAAAAAAAAATGGGACCCTATGACACGCACTACCTTTCAAATAAAAAAAAAATCATCTAAATCGGTTCACCCAGTCCGGAGAAATGAGGTAACAAATATAAAAAAAAAAAAAAAAAATAAAAAAAAATACAGACGAATTGATAACCTCCTCCTTTTTGGAAGTCGGTTAATTATGTGAACAGGTACGAGTTACAGAAAATTGTCTTTTTGTTAAGAGATAAGTATCACGTGACATGTTTCATACATTTACAACAAGAGCTATCAATAAATCAACAAACAGACAAAACACAGACAGAAAATAATTAAATGGGCAGAAAAGAGACGGACACAATCGACTTGTAATTGAAACCCATTCAGAGGCCGTCGCCAAATTGCTGAAACGTCTCTCTATTTCAGCTTTTTGTATTGCTTCAGACGTAAAATGAAACAGTGTAAACGAATAGTTACTACCAAATATTATTGTTTCGTAAAATTGCGTTATGTTTTCGTATCATACATGTAGTGTTATCATTGTTTATAAGATAGAAATGTTGACGTGTTTAATAGTTTATATCGCTTTCTACGACTTTTTCTATAAAACCTACGTTGTACTATGAAATAAAATAAAATGAAATGCAATTTTATCTTTAAAACACTAACAGGTATAAATTTGCTCTATCCACTGCCAGTCGTAAGAGGTGACTAAAAGGGGGCTCCTGGGGTTGCGGGCATTTTGAGTGAGAGCGCGAACCGCTCAGCCAGCAATTTTTTTTTATAATTTATAGGCAGACATTTGATCGCAATCTCAACTGATGGTAAGTGATGATGCGGTCGAAGATGTAGCATGCCTGCCTAGAAACAGCCTATTCACTCTGGCCTTGAAGAGGAAAGAGAATGACGGCGGCATGAGTAGCTGCATGTCATCGTAGACACCAGAAGGTGTAGGGGGACAAGTAAACATCCCCCAAGAGACGAGCCCATGAGGGACGCCGCGCGAGGGGACTCCGATGCGTTACATTGTCTCCTGAACTGGGCCACCGAAGAGGTTTTAGTAGGTAAAAAACCCACATAACCCGGAGTCTCTACCAAAGCTTCTGAGTACATTTTGAATGTTTCCTCCTCTTCGCAAAAAAGGTATAAATTTGCTCAGAATTGACGATTATCCGAAGAAAACAAAAATTAGTATGCCAGTATCAACTTTCGTAGCACAAAGTGTAAGTTTTTTAAATTAATAAGATTTGGAATGCAGTGAAAACTCTTTACAGCTATAAAGTTAAGCACGGTTGAGTATGGATATTCAACAATCAAACAATACATTCATTCATTATTTTTTTTTATGTACATAGTTCTAAGCAAATTAGTATTTTGCCAATAGTCACCGCAAGTGGCACAAGTTGCTGCTTACCTAAAGTCTCTCAGTGGTCTCCTAGTACGTTTCTAGATGTTCGAGCATTGTATGTTACCAGTGGAAACATACGGCGCCGAGACGTGGTATTTTACTTATTGTGAGCCTCATACGGAAACTTAAAGTCGCGCAGTGAGCTCTGGAAAGAACTATGTTTGGTATTTCCATAAATGACAGAATTTGTAACGATGAAACCCGTAGGAGAACGAACGTTCCCGATATAACTCTCAGAATTAGTAACATGAAGTAGTAATGGGCAGAGCACATACATCGGAAATGAAAGACAATCGATGGGGTAGTAGAGTTTGGGGAATGGAAACCGTATACTCGATGTGTGAGTATAGGCCGCCCCTTGATTAAGTAGACTGATAACATGAAGAAGACGGCGGGTAACCGCTGGATTCGGGTGGCTCAGGATTGTTCCAAGTGGCGCAGATTAAGGGAGGGCTATGTCCAGCAGTGGACTTTCAAGGGCTGATGGATGAATAAAAATAAATATGTTCGATACTTAATGATATTTTTAATTAAATAGAGACATAAAAATAAGATTTAATTGCCCTACTAACATAGTTACAAAAAAGCGACACGCAAAAGCACCAACCAACTTGTCAAAAGTCATTGTAAAATTGCTGAAACTCATCTCCATTTTAGCTTTGTCTCGTGTTATCTGCGGCCGTTTGACATGTTGCGACATGTCACAAAGGATCCTCCGAAACGAATTTGAGTCTCGCAGAGCTTGCAAAGAGGCAACGCAGACATTTGGGTCAGGTTGAGTGCAAATTGTAAAGAATCTTGAGCCAATTTCAATCGTAGTGGTTTAAAAATGCATGCGATTCAAGAAAATATGTAAGATGCACGTAAAATGGGTGGAATGTCTTTTGTTATACATAATATTAAGTAAATTTTATTGTTTTGTCTCGACTACGCCAAAAGAGAGGTATTTTTCGAGCGTATGTGTGTATTTCTACTTTTTTAGCTTGCGCTACAGCTCGAATTAAGGATTGCAACATAATATGACAAATCATTGGAATCTACTCAGTTATATCTGAGTTTAAATTTTTGTTCTAGGTTTGCACATTTGTATTATATAATATGTTCATGGTATCCTTCGTCAACTCATTACTGTCCCACTGCTGGGCACGGGTCTTCCCTCGAAATGAGAGAGTTTTAGGCCATAGTCCACCGCGCTGGCCAAGTGTGAATTGGTGGACCATGATATAAACAGTCGTTTGAGAATATCTTTAACCCACTCACACTTTCAAATGAGGCGACCATCATAGTTCTCGGAAATAGCAACGCATCTGTGTTTGACTTCAGATGGAACCCGTGTTCTGTATGAAGTTGACTACAGATGTCCATGGGCGGCAGTGACCACTTACCATCAGGTGGACTGCATGCTCGTTTGCTACTTCAGTCAAAAAAAAAACATGGGATCCTTAACAAAGGGGAAAATCCTAGTGTAGCACTATAAGTATAAAACACGCCAGAGTGGATAGCCATTACACCCATTTTAATTTATACATTAAATCGTTGTGTCAACATTTGTATCATTTATAGGTAAGTCTTTATTAAAATGAGATGGTTGAATTGTCTCTACGGTCGGTATCAAAATGGCAATTCAAGGAACCTTTATCAAGCATGACAGACGGCTAACTTGGGAGTTTGGTTTTGTTCGAGCAGGTGTATACGGGACTAGTCATATACCTTTAATACAATAGAAAGTTTTCCTTGCTTGTTACTATAAATAGCAAATGTCTGACACACATTTCTAAGTTAGATTGAATAATAACAGAGGCTTACTTATTCGGAGCATTCCAACTTAGTCCTTAGAGATAGCAATATGCTATGACTAAAATTAGGTTATACTCTTGGGTTAGGTTAGGGTAAACCTTAGGTTAGGTTTAGGAGGAGCCCGATGGCGCAACGCGCTTAGGACTCTGGTTGCGTTCCTTTGGAGATCCAGAAGTCCTCTTTGTAGCGCTGAGGCCGGCCATCTGGGGATTTTAGTGGGGTAAAAATCCCACTTAACCCCTATTTAAAAGGTAGTGCTTGTCATGGGGTCCCATTTTTTTAGTTCACTTCTGACAATGGCAAAAAAAAAATGTACTAAGTACTCAGTATGTTCTAAACCAAAATATAATTAAATTTTTTTTTACTTTTTTGTGACCAGGAAGTCGGTAGATTTTTTTCGTTAAAAACTTTATTTCGACGATCGTCCGATAAGCAAAACAACATTAGGTACCATTACATAAATCGATAACAATTGGATTGTTTTTATGCACATTAATTTCGTTTAAACTGTTCAATCGTCATGAAATGGTACAGTGCACAATTCAACTAAACATAACTATACTCGATCGATATAACAATTGTTAACCTGCTATGCCCAAATCATGAATAATTAATTCGTGAGGCAAAAACTACAAGCAAAAAACAAAAAAAAAACATTCAATATCTTACTATGAAAAAACATAACGTCAAAAATGACAGATGTCTTTGTCAAAATGCTATTGCTTTTAAATGCAGCTTAGATAATAAAACTATTTTTACCTTTAACGTGTGCATTCAAAATAATTTGAAAATTATTATCATTTATTTAAATTAGAGAAATATTGGTACTACTTTGGACAATATGAAGTTTAGTTTTTTAATTTAATTTAGGGTCGAATTTCGACCGTTGCGACGGGTGAGTAGTCATGAATAATTAAGCCAAATAAAATAAAAGTGTTACCTACTGTAGCATGTTACGGAAATTAAACACTGAAGCCGTAAAATGCTTCGGAAAACATTACGAAGTATATTTAACAATAGCGTGATATGATTTCGGAAAATAACACAGTTTTACTTTTAACGAACCAATTACCGTTCAACTGAACAAGGTTAATTATTCAACTATTAATTTCCCGCACGGCAGCCGTACCCACGCAATGCTGAAACTTGTTAACTATAACGTTTATACTTTTCTTAATACTAGTCACCAGTTGCATGGGTCGAAATTCCACTATAATTTAAATTAAAAAACTTAACTTCATATTACACAAAGTAGTGCGAATATTTCTCAAATTCAAATAAAATGTAATAAAATTCAAGTAGTTTTGAACGCGCCCGTTAAATATAAAAAGAGGTTTGATTAGCTAAGCCGCATTTAAAAGCAATAGCGGTATTTTGACAAAGACATCTGATATTTTTGACGTTATGTTTCATACATTCATACTAAGACATTTAATGTTCTTTTTCGTTTAACATGTACGTGTTTGTGACAAATGCACGGTAGTGTTTGTAATATGTTTTTAGATGACTTTATGTACATTTAATATACGCATTATTTGAAAAAAATATTAACATTCTGCACTCCTTCTCTACGTCCACTATAACCGTGCAAAATTTCATGCTAATCCGTCCGCGGCATATTACTTAAATTTGCACCACAAGTTTTTGCTGCACGTATTAATATAATAATTGTTTTGTAGTCACTACATAGTATAAAACAAAAGTCGCTTCGCCGTCTGTCCCTATGTACGCTTAGATCTTTAAAACTACGCTACTGATTTTAGTGCATTTTTTTAAATAGACTGATTCAAGAGGAAGGTTTTTATATATAATACATGCATAATATAGTGGGGGAACACTGATAATTTTAAATTTCTGTCTGAACGAAGTTCGCCGGGTCAACTAGTTGTAACTAGTAGAGTGTAACAATTCAGAAATATATTTTTTTGGCTTTGGGTTTGCAAAGGCACCGGGACCTTATTAAACCTTCGCTATATAACCCTTTGTCACATGATTCTATTTCTTGAAATGTAATGGATTTTTATTTCTTTTAGAGGGCATGTATTATGCTATAAACGCTATTTATTATGGGAACATTAATTGATAACTAGCGGAAACTAATTATCTCTGCTTCGCCGCGAAGAAAAAAATCGTGTAGACTACACATCCGAAAGTTCTTTAAAAACGAATATTGAAAGGCGTGAGAAGTCTAATAATTCGCACTTGACTATTGTAGTGAACTGCAGATCAGACTATCGTTCTGAGAAGAGACCTCTGCTTGTTAGTGTGACGCGTGTGAAGCACGTTCGAAACTCGTTTGATGCGATGACATTCCATAACATTTATTTTTTTTCCCATCTTCTATGTATACATATATGTATCGCTATATCTACGCGTATACGCGCAGTAGACGCACGTTTCACGATCACCCCGTGTAGTCAGGTTAAAAGATTGCGTTCAAATCTTGTTTGAAGCGCTTATTCATGCGTTACCAGCGCGTCCTCTGCGCGTTTACAATACGCCGTGTGCTAGGTTTCTTATAGATTGACAACGATTACCATATTATATATAAAATTAAATATATAATTATAAATAAAATTAAAGAGTGTTCCCATTCATGAAACTTCGGCGACGACGACGGCGTTATTTTTCGGCGCCTAACCGTACCGGATTGTATCTTGATTCTTATTTTTCACAGTTCATGTACTTATGTAGCTACTATAATATACAAAATCTGAATGCAAAGTCAAGTCAAACTTGGCTAGTTATTACCTCACCTTTATATATCTTCCCAATTATATAGAGCAGTGATAGCCGGGAATAATCGGGAGATCCGAGGTTCAAACCCAGGCACGCACCACTGATTTATGTGCGTATTAAAAATTAATTATCACTGATTTTCGGTGAAGGAAACCATCGTTAGGAAACCCGAGAGATTAAAAAAAAAGTTCTCGGTGGTATGTGAAGTCCACCAATTCGCACTTGGGCAGCGCGGTGGACTATGGTCTAGAAATTCTCTATTTCTGAGAGAATACCCGTGCCCAGCAGTGGGACAATAAAGGGTTGTACCGCCATATACTATAGGTATGCATTAGTAGAATATCCATTTATCCCCTACTTATAACTAAAGGAGGACCAATTTAGCTCAAGAAGAAAATTAGTGTAACTCATAAGAAGTAAATAAGTATGAACTCTGGATTCTACTAATTAGTTATTATTGTTGGAAAGTTCAGCGCTACTTGAATTTCTTCGCTGAATTCGACTGCAACTTCATAGGGACGTGTACATGCGCGCAATTTTAACGAAGGTTTTTGCTGGTTTTAATGAAACCTGACACGTCGCACATTACAGAGCGAAGTATCTCCCGAATTGTGTTTCATAAAGTTTAAAAAATATTAAATACGTTTTGGTGGTCAAAACATTAGCTAATAATGTTGTTTTAAACATCACACAATTGATCTATAGTCCCGCAGGAACATAAATAAATGTATCCAAGAAATAAACTAAAAGTATTTCGAACTATAAAATATTTTTCAATACTGTCATTTTTGACAGGTCCATAAAGAATGTGGCGCCTTCATTCAATATCAACACAAACAAGCGTGCAGCACTGTTAACCTAACAGCACTTTTATAATTAATGTTTCTGAAAAAATCAGAGCAAAATGTGAAGTAAACATCAAAAGACAAAAAGATAATAAAACTTAAACTCATACTAACGCTAGAATTGTATACATACAATAAAGCAACAAAAGACCCTCTGTTTCACGAGTTAAGTCTGCTCAGAAAATAGGATAAAAGTGATCTTTTATGTCGCCCTCAGCTAAACCCCGGGCAGCGCATTCATCAAGCGGGTTTCTTGTGTACATCCATCGTTGATGACCTTACTTTAGTACCCAGACGAACCATAGTTTCAACAGTATTCACTACATTGCTCGCTCAGTACACAATTTATCAAGCAATAATGCAATATTCAGCAATGTATCCGACGAAAGCGATAAGAGAATTAATGTCGCCAAGCGAAGGAGTAAAATGAATAAGAGCTTCTGCCTGTCAGATGAAAATGAATTTTAGTGAGCTTCTACGTCATTAATTTTAATTGTTGTTTAGAATTAAATTTACGCTTAATAAAATTCTCAGCGAGGAAATGTGACAAATGGAAGGTGTCATTAGGTCTTTATTTTGACACTCCTAAGTATTAGTAACAATGTTTATCTTGAAGAATTGCTTATTACGGTTATTTATATAGTATATTTCTTCTACCTTTATTATAATTTAGACACTTATCCGAGGCCTTCCAATTTAATCTCGTAATCGTAACTACAGGTAAGACTCTGATCTTATACAAGGTTGAATATTTATCCATGGCCGGCAGCGATCACTTACTTATCGCATGAAATGCATAATACTCGTAATAACTATACTTACAATTTACTTAGCCGTAAATAGTAATCAAGAAGGACATAAGACTTTGTATCATAATAAGCTTCGCAAGGCTAAGCAATAATTAAACATCACTGGACTTCCTTACCTACAGAAAATATTCTCCAAAGGACCGAGATAATAAGATTGAATTAATAATGTAGATAGAAACAAAGCTCAAGAGACACTCGACCCCTCGAAGGAACTCGCAGGAATATGAGAAGCTCTCTTTAATGAATCTAAGGATCTTCTTTCACTATCGCAGAGAAACGAGTGGCATTTTTTATTATCATTGAAGACAATATCCTTGAATGTAAACCCCTTTGAGGTTCGACAGCGTTCATTGCTACCCGTGGTTCCGTCTTATTTTTTTTATCAGACTGAAGTAGCAAATGAGCATTCAGTCCGACTGATGGTAAGTAGGCATTACCGCCCATGGGCATTTGTAATCAACTACATAAATAAAACATGTTTTATGGGTTCCATCTGAAGTCAATCATAGATGCGTTGCTACTCCTGAGGATGGTCGCCTCATGTGAAGATGCCGGCAACCACACCCTTCTATCGAAACGCAAGAAATGCTTCACGCTAGAAATAGGTGTGGCGGTGGTACTTCCCCAGTCGAACTACACTAGTTCTACTGAATGGATGGATGGATGGACGGCATGCTCGTTTGCTACTATAATCATATCAAAAAAACACTTACTATCTAGTAAACTGCATGCTAGTGTGCTACTTAAATATTACAAAAAATAAAACTATGGTGCATCTTTAATTTTTCGAAAGATTTTTCGTAACCGACTGAAGCAACAGTCGATTATCCTCGCATATGTGTTGTAAAGATTCTGATTTTCAGTTAGAAAAATCTAGTTAGTCCGAAGCGCTTACATGACTAGTTGAGTATTAACTTTATCATCATTTTTTACACCTGTGGACTTCAAAACTTTTATCTTATACTATCCAATACTAGTCCACGGTTACAATATTGATTAATGCGTCGAGCAGGAAAAGTCGTATTGTCAGTCATCAGTCAGATAAGAGACGACTCGTCGCTCAGGCGTAGATATCGATAAGGAATCAGCAGAATGCATTCTCAGCGCAAATTGCTTCGGATCTGAAGAGTCTGATAGGTTTTCCTGCTCTACACAGATAAACTATGACATAGTATGATTTTTTGCTGTTATCCAGCAAAAATACGAAGGTTTTGACTATTACTATGACGAACGATCTTTCTCTAACGATCTTTCTCTTTCTCTTTCTTTATTATTAGTGACTATCTTATGACCTTGTTACGGCAGGGTTAGTTTTAATTCTTTGTATTTGTTTGGCGTGGGTATATCGTATAAAACATAATTAATGTAAGTATATTTTGCTGCGTCATGGCAAATGAGTTATGGTTAATTTTATGGCACGATTGAGTAATAAAAGGTTATTGTTCTATGTACAACAAATTTTACTTGATTGGCTATTTGATGTTGTGTCCATTGTTTCAAAAACTATTTCGTTTTCTGGCGTGTAATAAATTACAATTTTAATAATATATTTCTATAATGAAATCTTATATAAAATAAAAATGTGTGCATGTACTAGCGTACACTCGTAAGAAGTGAAACTTCTTTATGACGTTATTTTTCAAAAAATAATTTACAATATGCAACTTTACAGAAATTGGTTAAATAAAGTTAAATAAGATAAAGTTTAATAAAAGGCTTTTATTAAACTTTATCTAATAATCTAATCTATAATAATCTATCTAATATCAAACGTGGTAGGGATAAGAAAAAGATGGCGCGTAACGTAACGTAAAAATGTTACACTAAATTTAAAAACAACCCCGATAAAGAAGTTTCACTTCAAATATTTTATGTAACTTATGTTACAATCGTCGCAGACAAAATGAAGCTTCATCTCATATCAACAAAGGATCGTATGCTTAAGAAAAGCAAATAATACGAGCGTTGCTCCCGTTTTGAAAGAATTGTTGAAAGCTGTAATGTTGTCTATATTTATGTTTCAGATGTTCTCTTTGTTTATTTATAGTATGTTATCTGATTCTATGTTATGTATTTTTTTTTGTTACATATAAAGTACTGACTGAGTAATAGGGTACTTCATATCAATTACAATCTAGCCTTATATAAGGCTAATGAGTAATTCTAATCTAACTTAAACTGCTAAATAATTGTTTATTGAAGGAGGCGTTCATTGACACTGCACTTCTTTGTTCTAACATAAAGGGGTAGACACATTGTTCTTGTGTTCTATAATTTAAATTAAGTCACTATTTCACTAACACTACACTATGTTATATCACTAGCTCAAAGGGCTTAGTCCGTTTGAGTCTTCTCACTAGGTCCGTCGTATTACTAAATATATTATGTATGAAAATAAAAAGTATAGTCACTAAATTCGCTGAATTTTCGTTTAAAATAGTACATGTCTCCAATCACTGCTTGCTACATAAAATATACTAGATGATATTCTGAATCGAATCCTATTTCTTTCTTTCTATCAGTCGGTAAATACGGTATTTTCTGGAAGCTCATTTCGAGTGTCGGTGTCTGATCCCTTCCTATGTAGATTAGAAGCCCTCGGTATCGTAAACTCAGGGCTTGTACTGTAATGACAGGGGTTCAGTACCTGCGGCGGGTCCCGACCTCAATTCAATACATTTGGAACCCATTCAGAGCAGATCCCGTCGCAAACATTGTGTGACTCCGCGCTCTGAGATGTTTTCTCTGTTGATAGAAAGTTTTCAATATTCTCTGGAGTATTGACTATTGAATATCCATTTCACCTAGTTTTGGGAACTATTGTATTGTATTGTTCGGTTATATCTACCAAATGTATTTTACTAAGATTTTTATTGACGAAATGTAGAACTGAATGTTGTTTAAATATAGGTGCGTTTATTGTTATTTTTTTTTTTATAAGTACTAGTCACCCGTCACAATGGTCGCAATTCAACCCTAATTTAAATGAAAAAAACTAAACCTTATATTGTACAAAGAAGCACCAATATTTCTCTAATTTAAATGAATTGTAAAGCAATAGCGGGTATTTTGACAAAAATATCTGACATTTTTGACGTTATGTGTTTCATAGCGAGACATTGAATGTTCTGTTTCGTTTATTATGTATGTGTTTGTATCAAATGCAAGGTAGTGAGTGTAATGTGTTTTTAGTTGATTTTATGTATGTTTTTTGCATTATTTGAAAAAAAATTGTAGTATTGCGCAATCCTTCTCTACATCAACTATAACCGTGAGTAATTTCATACTCTTCCGCCTGCGGCATGTATCTTATAAAAACGTCACAAATTTTGCTTCACGTATTAATATATAGATAGAAATATCTTAATGCTTATTATGTTTTTTAAAAATATTGAGAAACAAATATATATTGATCATTGGTAACCAAAAGTTCACCCAGAAAATTGATGAAATTGTTTCCTTTATATCTTTTGCGATCTAGCGGAAAGCAATATTTTTGTTTCATCGAAACGTTAAAGGATAATACGTTCGGACGGGTATTCCATATTTATCCACCTCATGCTAACGTTTGTGAATTATTGTGTGTTTACCGCAATATGCTCTCAATAGCTCCGAGCCAAACAGGACGGGGTAATAAAAGAAAATGTCGAGATAATCTAGCCCGCGAACTGGGTTAACAGCCATAAGTTGTTCTGAAGTAATGTCAACATTGGCGACAGTATCGAGCAACGAATCTTGAATGATTTAATTAAAATAAAATGTATTCTTTTGTAGTTTTATGATTTCAATGGTGGTGACTTTGTGTGCTATGTTGAGGATTATTTTTATGCTGATGTTTAAGGATAATAAAGTACGTATCTAGAAGGGTTCTGGAATGAGATACGTGTACCAACCAATATTTGATCGTTATTGTAAATCAGCTAATCGTCTCAGCTTATGAAAAGTAGAATGCGAAGGATTCGAACAGTGATTGAAAAGTGATGTTGAAACATTTTTTTAAAGGTTGAAGTAGCAAATAAGACAGGATTAAAGTTAGGTCCATGTTTAACTATAAAACTAATACAGATGGTAGAACCAGTGTAGTTCGACCGGGGAAGTACCACCGCCACCCCTATTTCTGGCGTGAAGCATTTCTTGCGTTTCGATGGTGGGATGTGGTGTCCGGTACATTTTTATATTAGGCGACCGTCATAGTCCTCGGGAGTAGCAACGCATCTGTGATTGACTGCAAATGCATAGAACCCATATTATATTTGTAGTGTCTTACAGATGGGCGGCAGAGATTACTTATCATCAGGTGGACTGCATGCTCGTTTGCTACTTCGTTCAGATAAAAAAAATCTATGAAATACATAGACTAAACTGTAACCACGCATTAAAGGCACAAAGGCATTCATAACTTATTTTTGTTCAGGCTTTCCTATATTTATATCTTTGACTTGTATGTCTTTTAGTCTGCCGAGGAATGAAATTTCATTAAAATAAGCGCATTGTTTAGCATGTGCGTCAAGAATCTGTTTTATGTTTTGATTTCGTACACCCACGCGGCATGTTTCAAAATATGGAGCGTGGAATTAATTACACTGTGTTACAGTGTTACAAGCTCGACAGACACCTGTTTCAGGTGCCTTTGTTTATTCAGCGATTTGAATGTCAACAAACACTCTGATTACCATATAGATGCTCTGTTGAATTCACGCGAGAAGCATTTGTTTTAGTTGAATAAAGAATGAAATATGTGCGTTGTAGTATGAAGAATATTAGGATAAAGTGGGGAATAAATATTCTTTATACAAAATGTATGGAGACGTGTAGACAATATGACTAAACAATGGAACTTAATATCCTCCTCTTTAATAATATAAGTGTAGCAAACAAACAGCTCGCCTATTTGTAAGTCATGGACTGTCAGTAACAAACTTGATATAGGAAAGTGGATCTTTTTAAAATCAATCACACATACGTTGCTAGTCCAGAGAACGACGATGGTTGCCTCCTATAAAAGTGAGCGGGCTGCCACATCCTTCCACTAAAACGCAAGAACTTTTTTTTTTTTTTTTATTTGACTGAAGTAGCAAACGGGCATGCAGTCCACCTGATGGTAAGTGGCCACTGCCGCCCATGGACATCTGTAATCAACTTCATACAGAACATGGGTTCCATCTGAAGTCAATCATAGATGCGTTGCTACTCCCGAGGACTATGATGGTCGCCTCATATGAAAGTGTGCCGCCGGCAACCACACCCTTCTATCGAAATGCAAGAAATGCTTCACGTTAGAAATAGGTGTGGCGGTGGTACTTCCCCGGTCGAACTACACTGGTTCTACCACCTTCAAAACTTTTTCATACTTCAATTAAGTCTGGAGGTGGTTGGTACCTTTTCAATCAAACTACATTGGGTCTACCACCTGATAATATATCAGGTGGTAGTATATGAGCGAAAACAGGAATAATTCTTGTTTCAAGAAACATAATAAACTCATACTAAGGGTTGCACAAAACGTCTCTCTAGACTCTAAAGCATGAAGCGTGGAACATGACGGCGCACTCCATTAAGGTTGAACGTCATTTATCTTTTCAGTTCTAACACAACTAAATTGGAACTTGATGTTGTTGGAAAAAGCGGGTCATCTCTAATGACAAATGTTCCGCGTCATCTGCAGACGTCCTTCATGGCGACGTGTTCTTGTTACAACGTGAACGATCTTGTTTTAGGACTACTACTCATGTCTAAAATGACCAAGCGACACTCTGCTGAAATACGGTTGATAGTAATTGTCTAGGCGTAGCATTTATAAGGTCTCGCTAACCAAATGAAACTTATGTTTTAACTACTTTATTAATATTAAACATAAAGTTTGTTTAATACAATTTGAGAAATATTTTGCCCTACTTTGGACAATATCAAGTTTAGTTTTTGAGTTGACGACGGGTAACTAGTTCTTGTTTTATTTCGAAAATGCAACTTTACACCAGAGCTAAATAACTGTGTTAAAAAGTGTATCTTTAAAATTAGACTGTCTACTAGTAACCGCTCCGGGGATCGATGGTCTGAGTGCGAAAATTCTAAAAGAAACCGGCTCAGAAATGGCAGAGGTTATGCGGAAGTGTATAAAAGAGGGTACATTTCCCAAGGTTTGGAAGGACAGAAGGTTACTCGTGCTCCCAAAGAGGAACGATAAGCCACTGTTTGACCCCCAGGCCTACCGGCTGATCACTCTGCTACCGATCCTCGGCAAGACTTTGGAACGCGTTCTCCTAGAAGTGCACCAGGGATTACGACTGGACTCTCCTACTGCCAGCACGGCTTCACACGGGGTCGGTCTACAGTGACTGCTTTGCAGCGGATTCTGCATGTGAGTAGCTCTAGCAACAGCAAATTCGTCGAGCGCATTATGCTGGATATATCGGGCGTTTTCGAGAAATCTTGAGTGGGCATGGATGCTATAGTCTCTGTACGACATGAAGCTGAGTGAGGTGAGCGAATGTTACTGCGGCTTGACAGATGAAGATATGCATCACGTGCTCTGAGAGTGCTTCTACGGCACGGCGAACTCGTCTCTTCCGAGGCGAACTTTCGCAGGTTGCGCGGTTTCGCCCGGAGATGGCACACTGACAGGCAGGGACGGGAACGAGAAGACAGGGCATGCACCGCCAGCGTCCGAGAACGTGGAGTAGCGTCTATATCCAGAAGGGTGAGCGGCGCAGAAAGAAGCTCAGAATGAGCGGCTCGTTACGAGCTTTGTAGTGATATCAAGAAGCACGCTGTGAACAGTGCGGAGTACCGGCGTGTTCTCCCATGTTTCGGCCCGTATAACCTGAAGGTTGAGAGGGCGATGGGAAGGTATCGATATATATTTGTCGCTGCCAGACGTATATCTCAAAATGATTCTAAATACACATACTCATAGTTCCAGAAAATAAATTACTCGTGTAAACGACTTCTAGACGTCAGCCTCGTTCACGAGCATGATTATCCCAATATTTTCTTTATTACTACTTTCGCTCCGAGCTATTGAGAACACGTTGCGGTAGACACGTAATAAATCGCAAACATTTACACTAGTAAGATAAATATGGTATCCAAGCATTTCGTGCGCTATCGTTTCGATATTAATAATAAATATTGTGTTACTTCAAATTCCTAATGTTAGTTTTCCAAATTTCGTTTTTACTTTTTACTTACGTTAAAACTCTGCAAGTACGATGTTTATTTTATTACAATTTTTTATACATTAACCTTTTTTTTTTGTTGTCGAGGGGGAAACCTTCAAAAGGTACCCGACGCCGTGGGAGCGACGCAGGGTTATGTGTGATTTTTACCGCACTAAAACCCCCCCGGTGGCCGTCCTCGGCGCTAAAAAGGAGGACTCCGGGATCTCGAAACGACTTCAACCGAAATCCTCCGAGTGCGTTGCCCCATCGGGCTCCTCCCAAATGGGCGGCTGGGCCCACCACTCCGTCTAGTCTTTACGACGGTATGCGACCACACGTACCGCTGTCCTCCCCGGGATCACCTGACTGAACGGTTCGAGCTCCCACTCTAGCCGCTCGCAACCCCGGAAGCCCCTTTTAGTCGCCTCTTACGACAGGCAGGGGATGCCGTAGCCCTATTCTGGTCCCGGAACTACAGAGTGCTTTATACTTTAACCTAACGATGTGGCAGACGGCCTGCTTTCTAAAAATTTATTGCCTCCATGTATGCCTCCATTTGAAGAGGAATTCTTTTGGCATATTGTAATGAGGCTCATGTCGATGTACTCAATCATCAAATGTGTGTGTGTATTCCCCGAGCACATGCTCGGCGAATACACATACACACGCTTTCTACACTCATAGCTCCACAGTAGGATTTTCTCATGTGTCGTGGATAGCCACGCATCTGTGATTGACTTTAGATAGAACCTACTCGTATGTTCTATATGCGTCCCTCTAGTACCGGGATCAGAATAGGGCTACGGCATCCCCTGCCTGTCGTAAGAGGCGACTAAAAGGGGCTTCCAGGGTTGCAGGCGGCTAGAGTGGGAGCTCGAACCGTTCGGTCAGGCGATCCCGAGAAGGACGGCGGTATATGTGGTCGCATACCGTCTAGACGGGGTGGTGGGCCCAGTCGCCCATCTGGGAGGAGCCCGATGGGGCAACGCGCTCAGAGGATTCCGGTTGCGGTCGGACCGAGTTCCCGGAGTCCTCTTTATAGCGCCGAGGACGGCCACCGGGGGGTTTTAGTGCGTCGCTCCCATGGCGTCGGGAACCTTTTGAAGGTTCGAGAACAAAAAAAAATGCATGCTTGTTTGCTGCTACAATCAGATTGAGGTGGTCGTAATGCTCGTTTGCTGTTTCAGTTAAATAAATCTAGTGGTGTGGATGGATCTTTATAAAAGTTAAGTTATACTATCCTCCCAAGTCTGGATTAAAAAGTAATGTAATATAATATCAGCTGCCTAAGTATATTAAAATATTATGCGGAAGATTTTAAAAGACTTCACTTACTTGTCCATCCTAAAAGTTTTAAGGCTATTGAATATCTTGACTAGCTTTTTAACTAGACGAGTAAGATTCTGAATAGGCGACAGTCAACTATGGAGTATTTCTTATACCGAGTATAGAAAAGTTTTTATCTGACTTATGAAGTATTTAAGGCGTCGGCGGCTTGTAAGGATATTCGGTTGAAGATTTAGTTGGTATTGAAATGAGTTTACCCAGAGAACCCATATCACCTCAACAAGTATTCAGATTGTCAGGAAAATATTGATTATATTTTATTTTAAAATAATATACTGAAGTCAAAGTAAATGTTTTATAATGTAAAATACAATCCGTTATAGTTTAGTGCACAGAAAATTGGCGTTACATTAGAGGTAGTAGGTTCAAGTCCTAGACATTTTTCTTCACATTATTTTATAGTTGTGTGCTTTGTGTGCTAACGGGAAAAAAACACCATGAAGATAACCTGCAGGGTAATGTAACCTACACGTCTGTAAAAAAAAATGTGCAGCACTCGGGACTGCCGTGGTAAAGC
Organism: Spicauda simplicius; assembly: GCA_949699795.1. Lineage (NCBI taxonomy): Eukaryota > Metazoa > Arthropoda > Insecta > Lepidoptera > Hesperiidae > Spicauda > Spicauda simplicius. Next base: position 21,864,010 of record OX453064.1, on the reverse strand, counting down.
TATTGCATAGCATTTTTTATCAACTTATGCAATTATAATTATTTATTTATTTATGCAGTATTTTTTTCTTTGATATTAATTCAAGTCTTTTTCTTTGATACTATATACTTTTTCACAAACAGCTGTTTACATATTCATTCATTTTCGAGCAGCTCGTCTCGATCCGTGCGAGCATCGTATTGCTGTACCATATACTGGTACATACATGTTAAGCGAATGCTCGGCCGCACTACATGGTAGGCGGAGTGGGGTGTGTTAGGTTTTTTCGTTACGGAATTTCTGGATTTGGTCGCCGAGCTCAAAACCCGCGATAAAAGTTATGCAATAGCTTAAAAATACTTTCTAAAACCACGTGAAGCCTTCTAATTCTTACAATAAAACATACGAAACATTTTCCGAGACAATTAATTCTTGGAAAAGATTTCTTGTAAGAATAAATATGTAACTGAAATAACTTCTATATAAAGTAGTCGAGAGCAACTTCTCCCGGTTAAATAACAATTCTCCAAAGAAATTGTACCTTCAACAAAACTTGACTCCCCAGATTGTAAATCAGCCCGTAAAAATAAATTCACTGAAGTAGCTGTAATAATACTTTACGCAAAACGCGATATTTTCTTTTGGATTGCCTGCGAAATATAAATCGCTTTTGAGAGAGCTACGACTCGAATAACTGAAATAGTTAGAGATTAATTTGTGCCGTTCCATCTCGATTCTGATGCTTGTAAAACATTTTCAGATTTAAAATAAAAATATGAACCCGTAAACTCTCTTGGGTGCTGAATTTTAAACTTCATACTAGCTGACCCGACAGATTTTTAATCTTTACTATGAATGTTGAATTTTCTGTCAAACTCCTGACAGTTATGTCAAACGCTAATATTATCTATATATTAATACGTGAAGCAAAAACTTGTGGTACATTTTTAGTACTCTGCCGCGGACGGATTAGTATGAAATTTTGCACTGTTATTGTGGACGTAGAGAAGAAGTGCAGAATGTTAATATATTTTCCAAATAATGCATATAACATACATAAATCAACTAAAACAGATTACACACTATCGTACATTAGTCACAAACACATGAATAATAAATTAATAATAAAATAACATTCAATGTCTTACTATGAAGACACATAACATCAAAAATGTCAGATGACTTTGTCAAATACCCGCTATTGCTTTTAAATGCAGCTTAGTTAATAAACCTCTTTTTATCTTTAACGGGTGCGTTCAAAATAACTTGAAAATTACTACAATTTATTTGAATTTAAGAAATATTCGTCCCACTTTGGATAATATGAAGTTTAGTTTTTTTAATTTAAATTACGGTCGCACTACGACCGCTGCGGCGGGTGACTAGTATAATGTAATAGGTAATACGAAATTTTACATCACCAATGCTTGTTATGTTTTGTTAACTTTTTTCCTTATAGGTTTAAAGGTTTTCTCACAATGTTTTCCTTTGCCGTAAAACAGTGATAATTACTCTCTAAAACGCACCTTGTCTTAGAAAATGTCGACCCGCGTGGCGGAGCGGTTACCATACCGGTCTGACGCGGGTCCCGGCTAGACTGGTATCTGAATGATGAGTTTAAAGTCATGTTCTGGGTCTGGGTGTTTGTGTATTCGTCTTGTGTGTATCCTTGTTACCCACGACACAGGAAAAAGTCCTAGTGTGGGGCTATGAGCGTAGAAAGCGTTATGCTAATGCTACTGCTAAAAATTGGTGGCATTGTTTGTGCCTGCGATCTGAAAGTCAGACCCTCTGACCTCGATTAAAGACCGACTTTCAACCACTAGGTATTCCCGGAGCGCTATGACATGGGGTTCTTCAAGAAAGGTGCGAAAAGAGCTCTCCTTCACAGCCGGCGATGCATTGGCGACTCCTCTGGTGTTGCGAATGTCCATAGGCGACGGTGACTACTTTCCATCAGATAGCCCGTCTGCCTTATCGTTAGGTTCAATTTATAAAAAAAAAAAAAAAAAACTGCTAAGAATTAACATGACATTTGAATTAAACGACGCTTTTACGTAGAGAATCTCTTCCATGTACACAAAACGTACAAAACAATCTGAACGCTGCTTGTTGCCGCTTGCTGTTTAACCTCCAAACAAAGGCTTATTTTACCAGGTGTCTGAGGCAAACCTGCTGGAACGAGGGTTCTCATTAACGAACACTCGTTGAATTTAGCTTTGAGCGTATGAGGAACTGGAAACAAAGGAACGAATTCTAGTGCACATTTAATTAGAATCTCTTGCTAGGTAACGGTGCTAAATGTTTCAAGCATTTCTCTACGCAAAAGCACATATGATGCTAAGTGAAACCTGTTCTGTTTTTGAACTTTAAACTGGAGACACGGCAGTGCCCCCGCCAAGTCGAGCAAAAAAGCGGCATGCCATTTACGACCCACCATAACTTCATTGTAAATAAAGCTAGAACCTTGAATTTTCAGTGTCCATTTTCTATTTTTCCGCGGCTTTGCCTGCTAGCGTTATATATGCTAAACTTCATGTATATCAAAATGCGCGATAGAGTAACAACATACATATCCTCATAAGTGTTTTGCTTTTATAATGTTACATAACAATTTTCAAGTGCAAATTGGTATACCATGCAATTTGTTCTTAGATAGTTAATTATTTCAATGTTATAGTTATATCTTATCTCAATGTAAGCTTTGAGTTTAGATAACTTGACGATAAAAAGACGTTCGAACAAACGTTATTTGGTGGTTTGACCGTTCTGGTACTACCGCCGCTCCCAATTTCTAGTGTGAGTCGTTTTTACGTTTTGAATAAGTTATGATTGTCTGCGTTCCTTTATATGGGGCGATCACCCTTAGAAACAGCATCACATCTGTAATTGACTTCATACATGACCTTTATTCTACTTGAAATTGCTCACGGATGTCCATGAGTAGCAATGGTCATTTGCCATCAGCATAATCGTTTGTTGGGCCAATCTTCCACAATCGTTAAGTTATTGATCTGTACCTTCTTCTATCAAAGCGCATTTAAGCATATTCTTCATCAGTAAGTTTCTTAGTATTACAGCCCTACACTGTAGACCTGCTTTGTTAAAATCGTTACAGAACTACTCTGTAGACCTACCTTGCAGCTACCCTGTAGTTTAAAAATACAATTTGTTGCAGCCAATCGTCGCGTGATGGCGCATGGAGTGCGCGCGGACGGCGTGGTGCGCGACGCTGGCGCTGGCGGTGCTGGCGGCCGCAGGGCCCCGCTACAGTTCGCGCATCGTGCACACTCATGCAGGTAGCATATGTAACATGTAGCTAATACATAAAGCCGCATGATGACGTTATTATACATCCCGGTACTACGCGTATGTAATAGAATTGATGGGGGTAGTTCGACCGGGGAAGCGCCACCGCCACCTCTTCTAGCGTGCAGCATTTTTTGCGTTTCGATAGAAGGGTGTGGTTGCTGGCACACTTTTATATGAGGCGACCATCATAGTTCTCGGGAGTAGCAACGCATCTGTGATTTTGCGTTTCGATGGAACGGTGTGATTGCTGGCACACTTTGTATTGAGGCGAACATCATAGTCCTCGGGAGTAGCAATGCATCTGTGATTGATTTCAGATAGAAACTATGTTCTGTATGAAGTTACAGATGTCCATGAGCGGCAGTGACCACTTACCATCAGGTGGACTGCATGCTGGTTTGCTATTTCAGCCAGATAAAAAAGAACTATGATGTTCCCAGCGTGATATTAGTCGCAATTTGAAGGGGTCTTCTGGGGGTTACGGGCTACAGTGGACGCTTGAACGATATGCGTGATAGCACTGGCCGGGCAACATGCATGGCCACATACAATAGTATGCAGCAATGTCTAGCATACTTATCATTAAAAGTTTATAACAATAAATAACCAAAGGTCTGGAAGACTGATTGGTCTGCTGGGCCCTGAAAGGTCGACGCGCTCCAGTTGCATTCCGTAAAAGATCTCGGATTCATCTACGCAGCGCGGAGGGCCTCTGAAGGTATTTTAATGCACTAAAGCATTAAAAAATCCAGTGTTTCTCCCAAGGCACTGTGGTACCTATAGTTTGTTTCGCCCTAGACAACTAAAAAGGGTACTGCGCCTCATGCTAAATTCTGGTATACAACGATGGAATCGCTTGAATCACAACAGTACTAATGGATTGCAAACATTCAAACAATTACTATTAAGCTTATTAGTAAGATTGTGAGGGTAAATATACTCATATTAAAATAGGCTTATAATTTTAAGAAAATGAAGTGACGTGAATGGATACAGAAAATAAGGCTACTTTGGGTAGAGCTAGACGATTAGAACCTATATCGTAATATACACCATTGTTTAAATACAAAGGCTTATCTGTTCGTGATACTAAATTAATCAAGTGAATTATTAACTGAAATGTATACACATTACTGGATATTAATATTATAACATTATTTCATCCCCGATTACTAATTACTTCTATTAATTATTAAGTAGCACGTGTATTTTGCCACGAGACAAATATCAAAATCAACTCCTACTAAATACACAAAATATCAGATATACCATTTAGATTTTTTTGTAACTGAAGTAGCAAACGAGCTTGTACTGTGAAGTAGGTCACTGCCACCCATGGACATCTGTAATGAACTTCATATAGGACATGGGTTCTATCTGAATTCAATCTCAGATGCGTTGCTACTCCCGAGGACTATGATGGTCACCTCAAGTGAAAAAGTGCCGGCAACCACACCCTTCTATCGAAACGCAAGGAATGCTTCACGGTAGAAATAGGTGTGGCGGTGGTACTTCCCCGGACTACACTGGTTCTACCACCTATAAAAGATTATTTACAAGAACTAGACTTGCTCTGCATGTTTCCCAACATAAAATTACGGATATTTACATTTCTGATTGTTTTCGTTAAAGGAATTCCACTGGTGATTAAATTTAACACCAGCCTTATTAAGTAATACGGGTCCGTAACAGTAAGTTCTCGGGATACAATTAATATAAAATGGGGATGAAGTATAAAATCAATTAAACCTGTATAAATTATACTCGAACCTTGGCATAATTCATAAAGGGATCACCTGTAGAGCGATATCTCGCCGCGTGATTAATAATTCATATGAATATGTTATACAAACTGGGATTGCCTGCGTTGTGGGTAATCCACCTGTTTTGTTAGCTGATCGTCCGGACAGGTACGCTTGGGTTCGGGTAATGCCGCAATGATCCCGAATCATCCCGGAACAATCCAATCGCGGTGGGGTCACGATTCCGGTGCGTTACGCCAAATGATGTCATTTCATTTGTATTATAAAGGGTCCTCAGCTTAAATTAATAAGCAATCGTGTGGATTTCAGAAATTTGATGCAAGAAGCGCTATAGTTTATTTAATAGGACAACATTTACCAAATTGTAAGGTAGAATTTACGATTTCACTCTGGAGATACTAGAACCTTACCGTTTAGTTAAGGCACAATGCAAAATCGAAACCAAATAGCGAAAATCTAAAGAAATAAATTGAGTATATGTAGCATGCCACAGGGACGCGACAGCGACAACGATTTGTCCAAGCGACAGACGGCAGCGCTATACGACCAAGAACAAATTGAGGGTGACCAATGAGAATTCGGCGAAACAAAGACGGACTGAGCGGTTATTTGTAAAAAAAAAACATTAAAACAATATTTAGTAACAGAAAATGTATAGTGATAAAAATAGTCCTGAAATGTGACTTTTGCAAGGTGGTTGAGAGTATATATTTTGACCAGAAAGATACCACCACCACACCTACTTCTAGCATGAAGTGGTCCCTGCGTTTGAGTGGAAGGATGTGGTTGTCAACTTGCGTTTACATGAGGTTATGGTCTTAGTTCTCGAGAGTAAAAACCCAACAATGACTTACTTCAGAAAGAACCCATATTCTGCATGAAGTTGTTTACATGTCTATGGACAGCAGATACCACCTACCATCAGATGAACTGCGTGCTTGTTTACTACTTCAATGTTATTCAAGAAACCTCTGTAAGACTGTTCGTAACCATTTTCTATTCCATACAAACTTGTATTTAAACTGATGTACATTATTTGTACGTTACTCACTTGCTTTCGGGTTCCCCAATTTCCCACGTTTAGTCCGTACTTAAGCTTTTCAGTCGAACGTTTCTCGGTTAGCTAGTAATCCCTCCGGTCCCGTTAATTCCCCCAGAGCACCTAGATTACTCGGAGGGTTTAAACTCCGACACCCAATATTGTGCCAACTATTCGGTTACTAAGCCCAAACTTTTTCTTGCCCGTCTCCAACTTTATGTAATGTAATAAGAATTTTGAGGATCTATTTTCAGCTGCTGTTTTCTCTTAGTACACTGTAGTAAATCTTAAAGGATCTTAGATTGTTAAGATAATGATGAAATGTTATCTTAGCCATTTTACTTTTTATATGTTGTTTCTGATGCGTACCAAAAAATATCATTAATATTTCAAAAACCTACATTGTGTCATTTAATTTAATTTTCACAAACCTTTAAATTTTCATGCTACAAATCGATGACACACAATAGTTAGTGTGAATTTGATTGTTAAGTGTTAGCGCGTTTTCACGCTTGTGTTATAAAAAGTTGGTGTGTGTTTAAATGTTCTGGACATGGCTTTGAGCAGTTTGTGTGTCCATAGTATCTACAATCCAAGAAATCATGATGAGTAACTACTTTCAACACAGAAAGCATTTACTTATTTATGATAGTAACTAAATAAATGATAGTAACTAACTCTTACCCGCGGCTTTGCCTGCACGGTCAGAGAAATTAACATTAGCATTTGATGGCGTGATTCAGAACTTGCAAGTGAATTTTACTAACGCCATCTATTAACAAGTCTGGAACTACTAAATATCTAGCAAGTAACAAAACATCTATATTCTCATGGGAATGAGAGAGCGCGGTAAAAAGTATCCTACGTCACTCTCCGTCCTCCTAACTAGCTCCCAGCATATAAACCATATCATATGGCTATGTGGCGACGTAAAAGAGGAACAAACAAACACAATTTTTCATTTATAATATAAGTATGGATATTAATATTCCTGGACTTATGAAACAGCGTACATAACAGCACCCAATATCGTGCCAACTATCTGACTATTAAGTCTGATCTATTGCCTAGCAGCCGGGTATTACGGGGAGGTATCTAAACTTCTACCGAAACTACCTGAAATAGATCTGGAAGGTAATTTCAATTCACTTGCGGATATTCCAAGGCACTTCAGTTAATATGATCCAGCTACTACGAATATTATAATGGAAGCACCTTTAATGTTTAAACAGTACAAATACTTGTAATTGAAATACTGTAATTAAACTGAATGATTTAATAATATTTTTTATCTGACTGAAGTAGCAAACGAGCGTGCAGTCTACCTGATGGTAAGGGGTCACTGCCGCTTATGGACATCTGTAATCAACTACATACAGAACATGGGTTCCATCTGAAGTCAATCACACGTGAGGCGACCATCATAGTCCCTAGGACTATGATGGTCGCCTCATGTGAAAGTGTGCCTGCAACTACACCCTACTACCGAAACGCAAGAAATGCTTCACGCTAGAAATAGGTGTTGCGGCGGTACTTCCCCGGTCTAACTACATTGGTTCTACCACTTTGAAATCTTATTAGATTTCAAATCTTATTATATTTCAAGATGGTAGAACCAATGTAGTAGATAATAATCTTGGAAGTAGTAAAATAATATACGAAGATAATAACATTATGCTAAAGGTACTAAAAAGTTTCTAACACCCAGAAATAGCGATTTGAAATATATTCTCAAACGTAGCAATCTTAAGAAAATGTTCTAGAAATATAGCATAAACCTCTCAGATAAAAGTGTGTCAATGGCTAGAAAAGCACTCAATAGCAATAGGACAGTAAATTCTTCTTTTACAAGAAAGAAGTTGTGAACTTTTTGAGTGGTCGCGATTGATGAACTGGCGCGACCTACGACCTCATTCGAGAGATGAAAAGGAATCTTAAGAAATCATTCGCACCAATTTATGCGTACTAAAAGGTTATACTACTCAGACTCATGTGAAAATGATTGTAGACTCGTTTAAAAAATATTATTGAATAAAGGTTACAAAAAGGTAAAAGTATATTGTAACCAATCTTTTGGCAGGTTCCGAGAAATTCTAATAAGATGAACGATAGATCGCAAAAAATATATTATTATCCACTGAAGACTAGTCAATGTAAAAAAGTGCAATTGTTTATTTTATAATAGTGGTTGTTGTATGTGTGTATCTATTTATTTTATCTAAATGAAGTAGCAAACTAACATGCAGTCCACCTGATGGTAAGTAGTCACTGCCGGCCGTGGACATCTGTAATCAACTACATACAGAACATGGGTTCCATCTGAAGTCAATCACAGATGCGTTGCTACTTCCGAAGACTATGTTGGTCGCCTCATGTGAAAGTGAGCCAGCAACCACACCCTTCTATCGAAACGCAAGAAATCCTTAACGCTAAAAATAGGTGTAGCGGTGGTACTTCCCCGGTCGAACTACACTGGTTCTACCATCTTGAAAAGGTAGTATGGATCTAGGTAGTAAACTATCAGTGTGCCAAATTTTAGCGAAATTCAACCGATAGATTTGCGCAAAATAGTAACAAACACACATATGTACAACTCACGAACTTTCACATTTATAATATTAATAGGATTAATAAGATGCTATCCAAAATAAATACGTCTTTATTATCCAGTGGCAATGATGAATATACAAAAATAATATCGTGGTATTGACACGGATCTCCTGTAAGCCACAATCGATTTGCGTGACACCGCAAATATTTGCGCTGATCTAAGCCGGTTGGCGTATTTGTCACGTTTGTAATGTGTTTGCAGAATTACTCGCATGGAACGGGGTTACTTATTCATGGATACCGTATTTAGTGCCTGGTTTATTTTGGTTACAAATATTATGTACAAATATCGAGCAAATATTTTTTCAAATCAATGTAAATCAATTCAAAGGCTGGTAACACATGGGTTTCTGCTGCTGAAGAGCTAATGACTTCATAGACGACCAGCGTGGCGGAGCGGTTACTATACCGGTCTTACGTGCAATGGGTCCCGGGTTCGATTCCCGGCCAGACAGGTATCTCAATGATGAGTTTAGATTCATGTTCTGGGTCTTGGTGTTTGTGTATTCATCTTGTGTGTGTCCATGGTACCCACGTCACAGGAGAAAATCTTAGAGTATGGCTATGAGCGTATAAAACATGTTTTCAAAAAAGAAAAACATATTTTGTAAAGTTTCATAATGATAATTGTTCTTTTTCACACACTTTTAAATATTCTACGGGAATTATATTTGACAACAAGGTGTCATAGTAATAGAATTATTTATCATATTTTTTCCAGCTACTGTTCTTTGTAATACGTTTTCAGAACGACTACTATGATGTAGGTTCAATGAAAAAAATTAAATCACTTCAAAAAGGAAGGGTATATATTCCACTCTATATTTGTGGTTATACATGTAAAGTATGCGCAATGCAAATTTTGCTGGTGGTAGAACCAGTGTAGTAGTTCGACCGGGGAATTACCACCGCCACACCTATTTCTAGCGTGAAGCATTTCTTGCGTTTCGATTGAAGGATGTCGTTGCCGGCACTCTTTTATATGAGGCAACCATCATAGTCCTCGCGTATATAGCGCGTCCATAGTGGAAACGCATCTGTGATTGAACTTAGATAGAAGGTATGTTCTATATGAAGTTGCTTACAGATAGATGTCCATAGTCGGCAGTGACCACTTACCATCAGGTGGACTCTATGCACGTTTGTTACTTTGATCAGATACAAAAAAAATACGCTAGGGAAGTTGGACACATAATGTATTGATTATTTAACGGCGATTTAAATATAAAGGACTAGAGATCCCTGTTTGCAGACATAAATGTATGTACTGCCTATTTCTATATCACAAATGTGAACAATATGAGTGTAGCAAACGTTGTTTATGTAGCTACGTTGTACGCTTACTTGACTTTATCCAATTTTCTTTTAGAACCTGTTCAGCTTCGCCGGACTCTATCGATTTTTATCGAAGATACAAAGATTTTGAAACATCTATATATTATTACATGATACATGAATTGCCCCTTATTGTGAAATTTCGTCCTGACTTACATAAGTGTGATATTTTGTATACATCTTTAGTTATACATTCACATAACTCATTTAATAAAATTTGTCTAAATATTGGTTTTCTCTAAAAGATTTTAAGGCCTGGGCATCAAATTGGTCAAGTACGGATTGATGAATTTCACACATCTTTGAAAACAAGAAAGACAACTCTCAACTTATAGTATCTACGTTCCATATTGAAACAAACAAACAAACATACAAACAAACAGTTAATTGCATTGATTTAAATACAACGAATATATCAAGAGAGACCTAATATGCTTTCATTGGGAAGGTACAGCAGTCACACCAATTTATTGCAAAAAGCATTCTGTCGTTCCACTGATGAAAGACTCCTACCTGACTTACATATGACGCAACCATTTAATTTGTATCATAATAGTTATTTTATCATCCAGGAGCAATTCGTGGCATAATCATCGAGCCGGCATCCCGTCGCCTGGAGCCCGTGGAGGTGTTCCGGGGAGTGCCGTACGCATCGAAGCCGGCGCGGCTGGGCGCTCCGCCCCCGCTGCAGCCCTGGCCCGGCACCCGCCTGGCCGACGCCTTCGCCCCCGTCTGTCCGCAACGTTACCCGGATATATCAAACAAGTAATCCAAGAATTTTTTGTAGTATTGAAGATTTAGAAGAGTATAAGATTGAAGTTACAAGCAGGTATGTAGTTCACCTGCCAGTGGTCATTGCCGCCCTTGAACATCTGTCAGTAACTTCACAATATAGAAGTTCTACATGAAGTCAATCACAAATCAAGTACTTCTCCGTCCCTGGAATTAAATTATCAATTCGTAGAAATGTTGGTGATATGAAGAAACACAACTTCAACAAATAAAAATATTACTCTTGAAAGCAAAGAAACAAGAACTGTTTTAACAGTAGCTTCTGAATAAAAATGAATAGCGCAAACAGCATATTCAGCGTTGCAGGAGCTAACTGTAACAGTGATTTTCAGTAACTATTTTTCGTTACGAACTTCAAACATCCCAAAACATCCCAAAAAATCCTTAGTTTTATGAATATTCTAATATTTTTTATTGTTTCCGTACCCAAAGGGGGAAACTGATCCACTGTACTTAGCCTCCACTTCCTGTCCATCTAAATAGTGTCCTTATTTACTTTTATGAATTGTTTTTTTTTTAAGTGAATATAAAAAATCTTGGAATTAAATTCGAAATTAAAATTACTTCTTTTATGCTACATTTCCATGTTCATATATTCTATCATCTTCAGAAAATGTCAGCACTACACCTACTCAAGCGCTCAAGGAAGGGAGAAACATATATAAATAAAGTCAGCCTCTTACACTATCCCCTTTTCCTCATTAAAAATATTTCCCGAGCAATTCTTGACACAATTTTTAATAGTCTCGTTAGAAATGTTTTATCGTCGGAACTTCAAAAGAAAAGCAAACAGCTTTGAAATTACCTTATCTTCTCTTTAATCCTTCCGAGATTCGCGTTCGAGTATTCCATTTCCTGATTGTCTCACCGTGAGCGCAAAGGCGTCAAAAAGAATTCATAGTAGTATTTTGTATGTACTGGTATATCTAGACAAAAGGAGCACAGGTCGCTCCCCACCAGGTGAACCGATGACCTGAAGAAAACAGCGGGAAACCGTTGGATTCAAAGGGCACAGGATCGGTTGGAGTGGCGTCATTTAGGGTAGGCCTATGTTCAGCAATGGACCTCAAACGGCTGATGGATGATAAACCATTTGATTGTTATGGTTTTCTTCATTTAAAGAACCTCGTATGCAGGAAGTTGGTGGTCAGGTCACGAAATTTTGCTCTGTTTCATGCCAAGTGAAATAGATGTATCCCACCACATTCGACTTTCATACATAGATTTTTTTATAAGACTGAAGTAGCAAACGAGCATGCAGTCCACCTGATGGCAAGTGGTCACCACCTCCCATGAACATTTATAAACAACTTCATACACAACAGGGGTTCTATCTAAAGTCAGTCGCAGATATGTTGCTTTGCTACTCCCGAGGACTAATATGGTCGCCTGATATACAAATGTGCCGGCAACCACAACTTTCCATCAAAACGCAAGAATTGTTACGCTAGAAATAGGCGGTGGTACTTCCTCGGGCGAACTATTACTTATAGTATACTGGTTCTACCACCTATATTATATTAATTCGTTGATAGTGGACATAAGCTCGCGTTTCTTATATAAAGTTTCTAAATCTAGTTAATCCACGATAAAACAAGATCTCGATTGCTTCAAGACCTTCAGGATATCTGATTTAAGAGTCCTTGCCTTCAGTTGAAATGTCTCGAGTGTCTTAGTTTATAGGATATATCTTTAGACAAGAACAAATAAGTACTTAGCACTTATCTTATAGAGCAGTAATGCCACTCATAATAAAAAAAAACACTTTCTACACTCATAGCCCCACAGTAGGATTTTCACCTGTGTCGTGGGCGCCATGGACACACACAAAGACGAATATACAAACACCCAGACCCAGAACAAGAATCTAAACTCATCATTCAGATACCCGTCTGGCCGGGAATCGGACCCGGGACCCACTGCGTGTCAGACCGGTATGGTAACCGCTGCGCCACGTGGGTCGTCAAATAATGTTTTAAGGATGTATACAATTAAAAAATAATCACGATGTTTTGGAGTTACCAATAACTATACATTTCTTCAAATTACTCGCTGATCGATTGGGATGGTACTAGTACCTTACCGTACAAGTTCTGTTTCAATGTTTTAACCGTCTCTGAAAAATTTAATGGATAGTAGAAAATTTAATAATTTTACATTAATTTAATAATCTTACAATTTAATGAAAATTTTACAATTTAATTCCGTAGTAAGACTTCGAACACTTTATTTTTATTTTTCTAATGCCATTGTATTGTTTGATTTCCGTCAGCGTATAACAATGTATTATATTATACTAATACGTGAAGCAAAACATTGTGAAGCATTTTTTAAATAATATGCCGCAGACTGATTTTTGCACGGTTATAGTGGACGTAGAGAAGGAGTGCAGAATGTTAACATTTTTTTCAAATAATGCATATATCATACATAAAATCAACTAAAAACACATTACACACACTACCTCGTATTTGACACAAACATATACATAATAAACGAAATAGAACATTCAATGTCTATCATGAAAACACATAACGTCAAAAATGTCAGAAGTCTTTGTCAAAATACCGCTATTGCTTTTAAATGCGGCTTAGATAATTAAACCTCTTTTTATATTTAACGGGCGCGTTCCAAATTACTCAAAAATGATTAGATTTTATTTGAATTTCAGAAATATTCGTACTACTTTGGACAATATGAAGTTTAGCTTTTTCAATTTAAATTACGGTTAAATTTCGACCGATGCGACGGGGACTAGCTTTTATAATTGCCAGTATCGTAATCTTCTTTCATTATCGGTACATACATTAGAGAGTACTTTTAAATTACGTAATTTTATTTTTTTATTTAAGCGACAAGATTGTTACTATCTACATAGATTGTATCTACCCTATGTTAATGCATCTACCCTGTGTAATGATATTATATTTTGTATTACTAATGTAAGTCAAAACATGTTTATACAGTTATACAGTGTAATTTATATTTATAGAAATGAATGGTTGCCGGCACACTTTTACATGAGGCGACCATCATAGTCCTCGGGAGTAGCAACGCATCTGTGTTTGACTTCAGATAGAACCCATGTTCTGTATGAAGTTGATTACAGATGTCCATGAGCGGTAGTGACCACTTCCATCAGGTGGACTGCATGCTCGTTTGCTACTTCAGTCAAATAAAAAAAATAGAAATGAACACATGACAATGACATATTTTTTGAAGCTTAATGTAATGGATCTAGAAATGTGATAATGATTTTTTACTGTACATTGTTATAAATGAGTGTTCAAAGGTGTATTTTATCATCCTTCAAGGGTTGAATAAGGCATGAATTGAATTTTGAATTTGTTCACAGGACAGCAGCTTTGTCAAAAATGCCGCTGGGTCTGTACAACGAGCTGAAAGCCACAGTGCCGCTGCTCGCAAATCAAAGCGAAGACTGTCTCTACCTCAACATCTACGTGCCCGGTAGCGGTGAGTTCCAGTATTAACCTGTAATAAAAAGTCTACAACGCGTAATACATACTATCACAAAATAATATTATGATAAGTAATTAAATCCGGCTCGAAGGACCATTTTCACTGAACAAGTTTATCAACGATTGTCGTCAACCAATTATTGTCGCACTGCTGGGCACGGGTCTTCTCTCGGAATGAGAGAGTTAAAGGCCATAGTCCACCACGCTGGTCAAATGCGAATTGGTGGACTTCACACACCCTCGATAACTTTTTTTTTTTAAAGAAGTCTCGGGTGTGCAGGTTTCCTCACGATGTTTTCCTTCACCGAAAAGCAGTAATAATTAATGTCTTATACGGACATAAATCAATGGTGCGTGCCTGGGTTTGAACCTCGGACCTCCCGATCGAGAGGGCAAGTTAGGCTATCACTGCTTTCAACGATTGCTATTCATAATTAGTCATTAGAAATAAGAGCTTTGTGTGGTAAAGTCCCACTGCAGGGCACGGGTATTTTCTAGAATGAGAGTGTTTAGGGCTTAGTCCACCGCGCTGGGCGAGTGCGGTATTGGTGGATGGTAAATTATTATTAAGCTACAAAATCCAGGAGACGAGCAGCTGTGTTCTCCAGTTTAGTATCAACACTTACTATGGTCACCAACATGTATATCGGCTGCGATAATCACGCAATAGTGGAGTTTTACGTCCAGCAGTGGTCCGTTAAAAGACGAATGAATGGAAGTACAAAATAAATTCAATAATTACTTTTGTAGCAAGAATTTTTTTTTAATTGCCTGAAATAAAAAAAGAGCATGCAGTCCACCTGATGGTAAGTGGTCACTGCCGCTTATGGATATCTGTAATCAGCTTCATACGGAACATGGGTTCTATCTGAAGTCAATCACAGATGCGTTGCTAGTCCCGAAAACTAAGATGGTCGCCTCATATAAAAGTGTGCCGGCAACCACACCCTTCCATCTAAACGCAAGAAATGCTTCACGTTGAAAATAGGTTTGGTAGTTGTACTTCTTCGGTCGAACTACTCTGGTTCTACCACCTTCAAATTAACAAACCTTTAATTTAACAAAAACCTGTCATTCTATTAAATATTTCGCAACTTCACAACACAAAGTATTATTGCACAAATCCCACGAAGCACAAAGCGTTTTGTAAAGCATTGTACAGGCCATTAGTTGATTTTAATTTCTGTAAAAGGTACCAAAATAATTTCACGGTCGCTAATGAGGGCGGCTATTGCCCGAGGGAGTTCCAGTTGAGAGAGACAATTAAATGAATGCCTTAGAAATTTAATGAAATATCTACATTATAATTTACTAGATAAAATGGTTGGTGCCATAGAGCAACATTCTGTTGTCTTTAGAAGTGCCATCGTAACATCGTAATTTTAATTTATAATTTATTTTATTTTAATTCAGACACTGGTCCATATAATACAAATGATAATAATTAGAATCATGTTAGTTATTACTTATAGTATGTTAGTATAAAAATTCTACATTAAACAAAATCATAAATACAATTAAAATAAAATACAAATAAATACCAATACAATAAAAATAAAAATCATGATAAAAATGTCAACAAAATTGTGTCAATTATCTACATCACATGGATTTCAAATTATAAAATTTATACTACATTAAAATTAAAATTAAAACTAACCCCTCTGGAGCGCATGTGGCACGCATTCCAGTGTCTTACCACTGGACAGTCTACTCTATCCAATATAGTATTTAGGAGACTGCTAGACTGCTATTTGTAATGTTAGTATGTTCTTGTTTTCGGCATTTGAAATTAGGTTGATGCTAGTTGCAAGTAGATTGTTACCGTGTGCTTTTGTGATTAAAGCATTAAACACAAGTCTGTACAACGAGCTGAAAGACGACCCGTGTGGCGCAGCGGTTACCATACCGGTCTAAAACGCAGTGGGTCCCGGGTTCGATTCCCGGCCAGACAGGTATCTGAATGATGAGTTTAGATTCTTGTTCTGGGTCTGGGTGTTTGTGTATTCGTCTTTGTGTGTATCCATGGCACCCACGACACAGGAGAAAATTCTATGGGCTATGAGTGTAGAAAGCGTTTTAAGTTTAAGTTAAGCACTATAGAGTTCACAAGAATACGTTGTACACATAGTTCGTCAGTTTTGATAGATCAAATTTATTTATGTATTTTGTAACATATTAACACTTGCGAATATTCGGGTAAACACAAATTACATAATATTATAACAAGGCGCTTCTGTAAGTTTGGGTGGCTGTGGAGTTGGTATTCAAACGCGAGGTCTTTACAAAAGAACTGTAGAAAACATTTGTTAGTTTTAAACTAAAACATCAGTTGAAGTAACATTTTCCCGTCATTATTTGAACAAAGAAATTATCTTAATAATACCTTTTCATTATTTAAATGAGTCTGCCTTTAGTTTTGTTTCTGTTAGAAAATAATTTCAAATAATTAATTATCTTAACTAAATATGAGTTTTGAATAAATTATCTTTCAACTTTGAACTAAGTTAAAAGCAACTGATGTCATAGTTTACGAAGTACGTAAGTACATAACCAACAAACAAGGAGTTTGCAAATTATGTTCAAGTTTGTATCACTTAAACACTGTTTATAAGATGTTGAAATGCCTGGAATTTTCGTATAATAATGCTGCATAGTAAATTAATATAGGAGCTTGGTTTATGTACCTACGCTAGGTATAAATTACAGAGTTTAGGCATATTTCAGTTTATGATTTTAGACTGATCCGTTTTTAACGTACCATTTTTTATCTGATTGAAGTAGCAAGCAATTGTGCATTCCACATGTTGGTAAGTGGTCACTGCTGCTCATTTACATCTGTAAGCAACTTCAAATAGAACATGTGTCCTATCATAAGTCAATCACAGTTGCGTTGCTACTCCCGAGAAGTAAAATCCGGAAGCCGGCAACCACACAGTTCTATCTCATACGGCAGCCACACCCTTCCATCGAAAAAGCAATGCTTCACGGTAGAGATAGGTGTGATGGTACTTCACTATCGAACTACACTGGTTCTACCTTTCAAACCTGTACCTTCTCTTTCAAAGAAAATATATTTTTTATGAGGTACTTACAATGCACGATTTTTAATTTTCTTTATAACAATTTTTTCGACTTAGTTTTTGAGATTTTGGTCATAGATAAAGTAACCGATCATGAGTACCCTTATGAGGGTAGCTATATCGGAGTTTTTTTATAAAAATAGCAAGAGATTAATTATATTGATGCCACATAGGGCACATGTCGCTATCATGTTATCTGAATAGAGGAATCCTGCTGAAAGCCAGATTACAAATCAAAACATATCTGATATTGTTGTTATGCGTTGTTTCATCTGGAACACCACTGGTGCGATATTACTATGATCTATTATTAAACCACAATTTTACACGCAAATTTATTCATAGATCTGACGTGGCTCGCGGCTATACCTAAGTTTAAAAGAAATATAACATACTTAACTTATAGTAGTAATAACTTTTAAAATGATAGATGGATTTTAATGAGAGTCAAAATGTTTAATAAAGATTCATTTTAGTTTGCAATTTTAAATGTACAGACAAACAGACGCAAGAAAACCTCATGTTACTTATTTTCAGTTCTCATTATTATTCTTTGCAAATATGTGCAATGGACAGACACGTTGCATTTATTTTACGTGCACATTGCATTTATTGACCTGTGATTACTCGTTGAAATCCTGATCGTATTCAGATTTACTCTTATTTATTATGTAAAATATCCGATTGAATTTTTACCTGTTTCTGAAAATCTATAATCTGACAGATACAGTAGTCCACGATGCATTTACGTTTTTATTAGGTTTCTTCAAAATAATACTTGCTTGCATTCTCGTCCATACATTACGATGTAGGTTGCTAATTCGAATTTTCTTTTCAGCCGTAGCTTTCAATGGTCTTCGCAATGATAGACTACATCGTTAAAAGAAATTCGTAATAAAGCCACAGATTAAATATCAATTGTATACAGGTGCGCGTGGCGTGGAGGCCCCGTATGCGGTGGTGGTGTGGGCAGGCGCGGCCCACGAGTGGGGCTCCGGGAACGCGCTGGACGGCGCCGTGCTCGCTGCGCGTGCGCATCTCCTGCTCGTCACGCTTAACTATAGGATAGGACTGTTAGGTAAGGGCTTTTGTGAAAGTGAAGTAAAAACCAGCATTCAGTCTATCTGATGATGAGTAGCTACTTTTTTTTATCTGACTGACGTAGCAAACGAGCATGCAGTCCACGTGCTAGTGGTCACTGCCGCCCGTGAACATCTGTAATCAACTTCATAAAGAACATGGGTTCCATCCAAAGCCAATCGCAGATGCGTTGCTACTCCCGAGAACTATGTTGGTCGCCTCATGTGAAAGTGTGCCGGCAACCACACCCTTCTATCGAAACCCAAGAAATGATTTACGCTAGAAACAGGTGTGGCGGTGATACTTCCCCGGTCGAACTACATTAGTTCTACCACCCTGAGACTCACCACTTCCACCCAAGTTACGAATTCTGCATAAGATCAGATTATTTCCTGGGGTTAGCTATGCTAGCTATGAAGACTAAGTTGGAACGCCTCGTATATGCCACCCTTTTGACTGAAACTCATCGGTGCTTAACACTGCTGTTATTAGGCAGAAATAAGTTCTACCACCTTAAAGTAGAAACCTTTTGTAAAAGTAAAATAACAAAAAACACCCAGTTCATCGGTCATTAAATAATTCAGAACTTTCGAGAAATTAATTCATTTTATTTTATACCAGTTCACAAAATATTATTTTGTATATACATCACAACTCAACAGTCCAACAACAATTAAAACTTAATCTCAAAACACAACACGCACCAAAGAAATTAATTTATTACGCCCTCAATTATTTTATAAAACCCTGTGTATTATTATAATGTAAGAGCTGCGTCACAAAAGAGAATTCTCTAACTTTCAAAGTTCTTGAAAGACAATATAACAAGGGAACGCCTCGATGCCAAGTTGCTCGAGAAATAAACTTTTATTGGAACACCTTTTTAATGACGTTTCAATGGCACTTTCATTGCAGGATTTAAAGACAAATTCTTCTGTGGCGCTTTTATCTAAAATTTTATCATATTTTTTTATCTGAAGTAGCAAACGAGCATGCAACCCACCTGATGGTAAGTGGTCACTGCCACCCATGGACGTCTGTAATCAATCATACAGAACATGGGTTCCATCTGAAGTCAATCACAGATGCGTTGCTAATCCCAAGGACTATGATGGTCGTCTCATGTGAAAGTGTGCCGGCAATCACACACTTCTATCGAAACGCAAAACTGCTTCACGTTGGAAATAGGTGTGGCGGTGGTACTTCCCCGGTCGAACTACATTGGTTCTATCACCTTTTAGATAATAATATTAATACAATTTTGTAAAATCATTAGAAATCTTTTTTATGTTCTGCTTTTGTTGAACGATTTTCTTGTCGACCGTTCTTTTCTTCGCATCTCCAAAATTACTTATTTATCTAGTCTGTGATGCGTAACATTATCTTCGTTATTTATTAGTCTAGCCGTGATCCAAATCACCTTGCCTAAGTTTATTAGAATAATATGTACCATATTAAATTAAACTATTGTTACCCATGTAAAAACAAGATGGCAAATAAAAAAAATAAAAAAAAGATATACAAAGAAAAAAGACAAACCCACTGAGTTTCTTGCCGGATCTTCTCAGTTGAGGTCGTGTTCCGATCCAGTGGTAGTGTAAAAAAATATATATAAATGTAACTGACAATTTGTAAGCGCCCCCGAAGGCCTATGCAAAATAAAGACATTTCATTTCATTTCATTTCATTTCATTTCATTTCATTTCATTTCATTTCATTTCATTTCATTTCATTTCATTTCATTTCATTTCATTTCATTTCATTTCATTTCATTTCATTTCATTTCATTTCATTAAATATAGTATTGTAGAATATTTTGCTGAAACAAAAGAATGAACCTTTCTAATCTCTTAAAGATTGACAGTTGATATCTGCTCGAAAAAGTTATTATGTCTATTATATGGATTTTAGGCTTATTGAGGTGAATAAATTGATAAGATTGGATAAAGTAGTTGACACATCAACTGCTCCTTATAATATTCACTGCCACTTGGTTTTTAATCATTTTAATGTCCTTTAATTTCATAACATTTTCTGTGATTAGTTGCGCAATTTCTTCACTGTAACGGAAAAACATCTTCACGCTAGAAATAGCCTTGAATATCGTACCTCACTTGTCAACCCAACAATTATAAATCTTAAAACATTTACTAAGCACATTTCAATACTTCCATACTAAATGTAGTAAATATTACTAGAAACAAATCAACAAAATTGATCTCCAGTGAAAACGTTAAAATTGCAAACACTTCCTAGGTTATTTAACTCCGGGTGCATCAGATGAGGTCTCCCTCGCTGGTGGAGCGGCTATGCTAGACGTGGCTGCAGCACTGGCGTGGGTCAAACGTAACATTGCTGCGTTTGGTGGTGACCCTAAGCGTTTGACGCTAGCAGGCCATGGGGCTGGAGCGTCTTTGGCTAACGCGATACTGATGCTGCCGGATACTAAAGGTAATGTACCTATAGCCTTTTTTAAAACCCCTATTTTGAACGGCCTCAGTAGTGGACCGGTCACCATACTAGTCTCAACCGCAATGGCTTCCAGGTTCTATCAGATAAACAAGTATCTGAAGGATGAATATTGATTTCTGTTCTGAATCTGAATGTTTGTATATTATTTATGTCTAGTCTTTATGTCTGTCCATGGCACTCACAACTCTGCGAAAAATCTTTTAGAAATACGTGTTACGAAAAGTCCAGACACCTCTCTTTAATGTATGCTAATTGTTTTATCACTTAAGTCAGTTGACATCTAAAAGGCAAATTTATCGAAAAATACTTCAGGTTCAAAAATATTTTCTATGTAGATGAGGCGTAATTCCAGGTAGATTAGAGTTCGAGGTCGACGTCTGAATTGGAGGTCGGGACCTAATTTCGCCAAACCAGAACGAAAAGTCGGCGTAAGATCTCTATCGGAACGGCATGATCCAATTCTATTATTCACTTTAAATATCAGCCATTGTGCCAATCGTTTTAGTAAATGATCTATTGTTCTCTCTTAGCAAAATATTTTCAAACTATTTACTCGATAATAATGTTAAATTCGGTGGACTGGTGACCTGAAGAAGACGGCGGGTAACTACTGGATTCAGATGGCTCAGGACCGGTCGAAGTGGCGTAGATTTGGGGAGGCCTATGTCCATCAGTGGACTTTCAAAGGCTGATGGATGGATGGATGAACGTTAAATATTCTGTTCATTTGGAAGTTAGTGAATTCAAAGTAATTGTTTCAGGTTTAGTATCAAGAGTACTGCTGCTCAGTGGTTCTGCTCTGAGCCCAGCTGCGTTGGCGCCAGACCCAGCTTTAGCAAGGGAACACACTGCTCAGGCTTTAAGGTGTCCGAAAGACACCGTGGGCGAAGACCATTGGTAAGATACGAAGAAGAGCTCCAACTATCTCGATGTTCTAATCTAAAAATTTCAACCTTCAGCAGAATAAGAGGAAAGTATGAAATACTATATTACTAAGCTCGTTATGTTCGTGTAACATATAGGTTTGTTGGGGAATTCTGCATCATTATATCTTCGTAAATTGGTGGCCAAAAATATTTTAATTTCTCTGTTCTGGTCACCAAAAACCTCGCTCTTATATATTATGACCATGAAGCCCGCTATAAATAGTAGCGAGAAAAAGTACAACTTTCTGTAATATAGTTTATATTACAGAAAGTTGTACTTTATGAAACTTGTCCACTGACTAAGACCATCAGTTATATCGATGTTTTCTATGTAATTAAATAATCATATGGAAACATCTATATAATTTTTGTGCTATTACGGAAAGATAATGAAGCATATACTATCTGATACTATGAAGCACTTGCTGTAACTTCTTTTTTGTCTGCCTTATCACGAATCATAAATATATATCCCATATACCAGCGTGAATATAACTAAATACTTATACTGTATTATAAAATTATTGGCAGCTGCGTCTAACGATATTCATGAGGGATAATAGCCGATTCACAATTCCGAAACGATTGCCAAAATGCGGGCATCGCCCGTATGATGCCCATCATTTTTTATATCCATACCGAATAATAAAGTAAATATCGCGTTATTACCGATATGTATTTTTCGTAAGCGTGCGCCACGGTATAAACCGCGTTTTGGAAATTCTTTATCACTACATTCGCATCAACCCATTATTGGCCCACTGCTGGGCATGGGTCTTCTCCCAGAATGAGAGAGTTTAGGCCATAGTCCACCGCGCTGGCCAAGTGCGAATTGGTGGACACATCATCACTACATAGTATAAAACAAAATTGTTTCCTTATCGGTCCCTATGTATGCTTTGATATTTAAAACTACGCTACGGATTTAATGCAGTTTTTTTAGCAGATAGAGTGATTCAAGAAGAAGGTTTTTATGTGTAATAAATGCATAATGTGGTGGAGGAACACTGATAATTTTAGATTTTTGACCTATAGGCGGAACGAAGTGCACCGGGTCAACTAGTAATATTATAAATGCGAAAGTTTGTAAGATTATAATGTGTCTATAACGCTAAAATCTGGCACATACATAGTTTGTGATTTAAATTTACACATATGATACTGAGTTTGTGATACAGGTGCCCGAAATGTGCGTAACCGCTGAAATATGCCAATGTAACCTAACTTAAAACTATAATAACTTATGAAAGTGTAGGTGGATTGTAATATAATCCCAAAATACTATGAACTTACTTGATACTGAATATCTCTTTAAATTCTTCACTTTACATAATTAAACTTTGCAAAATGTTATAGTTAAAACAATAAAATTAACATATAATTTGTTATTTATTTTCAACCAGGTTAGCAGCCTGCATACGCTCCCGTCCTCTGGCTGTTCTTCTCGCTGTGGACGCACCAAAGGCCAGATTCCTCGCAGGTTGGGCTCCGTCTGTGCCGACCACCAAGGACTTCCAGGGCCAAGCGCCGACCAGGGCGTTGCATGCGAGTGAAACCTTCCTAGAATGTTCGCTCGCGGTCGTGGTCACCACAACTGAGAGTTACCAGTACTTCAGTGAAGATGACATAAGACACGGATTTGAGGAAGAACATAGGTAAGATGTTAGATATTAGTTTTATTCGTAAATTACACAAATTAATGTAAATTTGTATGTATTTATTTATTTGTTTATTGCACCTCTATAAAAATAAAAGAAACAAAAGGGCAAACTTAATGCTTGATGGCAATCTCTACCAGTCAACCCTGGTCATGTATATATAAACTTACTTGTGCAAATAGTACCTAAACTATTTTTCTTGAGTTAGAAAACTTGAGTTCATCAAAAATAATACAACGCGCTGTTTGATTCAATATAGGTAATAGAATCTTTTACTAATTATGAATTATTAATTAAGAAATAGAAATAGCTACATGTCTGACGTGAAGTGATTTTAGCGATTCGGTGGAAGAGTGTGGGCTTACTGTGAGTGTGTCATATAAGGCGATCTTAATCCTCAGGAGTAGCAACGCATGTGTTGTTGACTTCAGATAGGATATCAGATATCTCTGTTCTATGTATGAAGTTTCTTACTATTATATACGGACGGTAGTGACCAATGAATTACGAGCATTATGTGAACTGTACGCTCGGCCGCGCTACATGGTAGGCAGAGTAGAGGGTGTTAGGTTTTTTCGTTACGGAATTTCTTGATTCGGTCGCCGCGCTCAAAGCCCGTGATAAAAGCTATGCAATCGCTTAAAAGATTAGATTTAGAACAGTTCGTATCATTGGAATGAGCCTTGTAATTGATTCTCAAAGTCATCACTTTTGTTAGTTATTCCTGTTTACAGTTAGATATGAAGTGAATTAAGACCGGATTGTAATTAGAGTAGTTTGTCGAAGTTGCTATTGTTCTGAACCGCAGCGGGCTTCCTAAGCGATGTTAAATTGACCTCGAGCTACTGCGACTTTGGATTCAATAATGGCTTTAGCTTGAAATTACGGACTTAAATCTTGCTATTGGATTATCGGCTAACAGCTTCCGAGTTGAAGTTTCCAAGAAATTTATGTCTTGCCAAGATTTCTCGCGCTTTATTTTATTTTTACCTTGGAAATTGAGAAAAGTGCTCTCATTTTCTTGTATTGGATTTATCGTTCGATTAAATAAAATGGAAACGCATAAACGTTTAATGGATATTTACTGCTAATAAAATTTGTTGTCTTAGTGTTATTTTATGAAGTGGGTTATATTTATCAATTTATTAACTTTAGTTTAAGCTTAAAATACTGTTTCAGATCTTTAATAATCCAGATTGCTTGGCATAAATGAGTTAATAAAACATTTATCTTTGCATTCATGCTTTCTTCCCTAATTTTCCTTATTAATCTAATAATAAAAACTTTTATCAACCATATGGTCATTTGTGTTTCTTTTAAATTCATTTTCTTTAGTTGCATAAACAGAATTAACACGTAAAAATTGCAACGGATTTTTTATTATGCAATTTAAAAACATTAAAAAAATGTGTCACTTTTCTTCCTCCCGAACTTCAACATCAAAATTGTCTTCAGAAACCGCATCCTGCGCACCTACGTCCGCAACGTGTACCGCTACCACCGGAACGAGATCTTCGCCGCCATCCGCAACGAGTACACGGACTGGGAGAAGCCGATCCAGCATCCGATCAACATCCGCGACGCGACGCTCGAAGCGCTGAGCGACGCGGCGGGCGCGGCGCCGGCGCTGCGGACCGCGCAGCTGCACGCGCGACGCGGCGCGAGGACGTACTTTGCGCACTTCGCGCATCAGACCAAGGATGCGGAGTATCCTCAGGTACCGTAAATATAGCGAGCTTATGTCTTTAGAAGTTATACTAAATATAGCACGTCCACCAATTAGCATTTGGCCAGCGCGGTGGACTATGGCCTGTAACTCTCTTATTCTGAGCATTGGGACAATAACGAGCTAACTACTAAGTATAGCCAGTGTTGCTTAAACGGAGCGATACACCCGTGCCCAGCAGTGAGACAATGACGGGCTGACTACTAAGTATAGCCAGTGTAGCTCAAACGGACAAACAATATACCTGCGGACCGCGCAGCTGCACGCGCGACGCGGTGCGAGGACGTACTTCGCGCACTTCGCGCATCAGACCAAGGATGCGGAGTACGCTCAGGTACCGTAAATATAGCGAGTTTATGACTTAAGAAGTTACTCGTATATTAGATATAACCAGTGTAGCTCAAACGAAGTGATAACCTGCGAACCGTGCAGCTGCACGCGCGACGCGGTGCAAGGGCGTACTTCGCGCTCTTCTCGCATCAGCCGAAGGAATACGTACAACAATAGCTTTTAATATGTAACGGGTACTCACGATGTCCGGATTTTATGTAGCGGGCTGGTGCGTAATGAAAATGTATACGTTGGTCCTCCTTGACATCACAAAATCGATCAGGTTTCAACCGCCACCACACTTATTTCTACCGAAAAAAAAATGAAAGGTGGAAGAGTGTAGTTAACAGTTCTCTATTACATGAGGCGACCATCTTAGTCCTCGGAAGTAGCAACATATCTGTGATTGACTTCAGATAGAACCTCTGTTCTATAGGAATTTGTTTACTAATGTCCATGAGCGTCATGACAGGTTTTAAGAGCTACTGCATATTTTGGTACTTTTTCATTAGTTTTGGGCAAAATAGTTCGCAGTTCGTTGTTTTATTTTAAACTTGAAGACCAAAACAAAAGTCGTTAAATGTATAGTGATAGAAGTTTGATGTACAAAAAAAAGGTTGTCAAACGTATAATAATTTAGGTGCGACGACCAAAAAAAGATCATCAAATCTATACCCACTTTAGTTTTACGACCAAATATTAATTAAATGTGTCTTTCACAGTACATATTTTGTGTATATTTCACCATTTTGGTGCATATTTCACCCTTTTACAGTGCATATTTGCATGAATATTTTGGCATTTTAATAGTGCATATAATCCGATGTCTAATAATTATTTAGTACGAGGTCCACCTCGCCAAACGAGCTTGCTCTTTGAACTGCAAGCTCGTTTGATACTTCATTCGGATAAATATATACATTTTGGTCTACTCAAGCATTCTACTCTTAATTTCCAGCTAGATAAATAAATTTCCTTTAGATAATTTAATTTATTTTATGGGTGTGAAATTATTCATACGGTTAATGAAATTCTGGTGAAGCTATGCATGTAGAAAAATTTATAAACTCACAGTTATGAAGATAAACATAAAAAAAGTAATTAAAAAACCTTTTTTAATTACTTTTTTACGGAAACCAATTTACGTTGCACGGATTTCCTTTTTCCACTACGCTTTCATTCATTAAACAATTTTTAAACTCCGGTTGTCACCAAATCATTCGTAATTTTTTATTTTTTTTTAAATTATTATGCACCTACTAAATACGCTCATACATGTTCAAAAGTGTTTAATAGCATTTAAGTGAATTATTTAAGTTTCCATGTAAGTGAACATGTTTTGAAGGTGGTACAACCAGTGTAGTTCGACTGGGGAAGTACCATCGCCACACCTATTTCTACCGAGGAGCATTTCTTGCGTTTCGCTGGAAGGGTGTGGTTGCTGGCACACTTTCACATGAGGCGACCATCATAGCATCTGTGATTGACTTTAGATGAAACCCATAATTTAAATGAAGTTGATTATAGGTGTCCATGGGCGGCAGCGACCACTTACCATCAGGTGGACTGCATGCTCGTTTGCTACTTCAGTCAGATAAAAAAAAATGTTCTTTTTGGAAATAAAGAGTCTTAAACTTCAAATCAAACCAAAATTATTTCAACAGCGTCTAGGCAGCGTGACGAGTGAAACGCTACCGTACTTCTTGGGTCTGCCGCTGGTGGGCGGCATGCCGTTCAACCCTCGGAACTACTCGCGGGGAGACGTAGCAGTGGCAGAATCAACGGTGGCTCTTCTGGCTGCGTTCGCGAAGACCGGGGACCCAACTCCTCGGGCGGATGACAGGCATCACGATAACGCTGTTGCATGGCCACGATATGAGCTCAACACTCAACAATACTTAAGTATAGGTAAGATCATTACGATTTTCCTGTCGTGCGTGACTATTCCTTCACGCGTGTTTTACACACAATCTTAAATTAATTTACTACATTCGCTTTGCTTTCGGTGAAGGAAAACATCGTGAAGAAACCTACACACCCGAGAGTTCTTTAAAAAAAAAAAAAAAGTTCTCGGAGGTGTGTGAAGTCCACCAATTCGCACTTGGCCTGCGCGGTGGACTATGGCCTAAACTCTCTCATTCTGAAAGAAGACCCGTGTCCAGCAGTGGGCCAATAATGGGTTGATCAGATTCGCTTTGCGACCCGCGTTTGTAAGAAACGGTGCAAGTGGCACGCGTGCGCCGTGTGTAACCATGTGGAATATTAAAAGCGATAATTATCTAAGTTCGTGCTAGAATAATTTGTTCATGCTCTGTTTACAAGAGGTATTATTCATATTCGTTGATTATTATAAATCTGATGTAAATGAAGGCATGACTTTCCACCTCTTTTCTTTCTACTTCCTTCGTGAAGTAATTTTCAATAGGATTTCATAGTAAACTACAGGTTCAAAATACTTTTGTCATGGAGACCGTGATTAAATATGTACATACGTACATTGTGATTACTACTATTATTATAACCTTGTGTGTATCTAATATACATATTACTACGAGACTGTACACGACGGCTAAGTATGGGAGCCTAAAGGAGTCTTCACAATGCCGATCATACATACCCCACTCTGATATGACTTGTGATTCCACCAGGTACAAAGCTACGTGTGAAGAGCCACTACCGGGGGCACAAGATGGCGCTGTGGCTGCACCTCATCCCGCAGCTGCACCGGCCCGGCGCCGCGCCGCGGCATCACCAGTTCCGATCGGTACATCCTGATATGTTTGCTGGTGAGTTTTCTTTTACCAGGTTATTCTAGGCATAGAAGACAAAACAGCATGGGACTGAAGAATCACTACGTAGTATAAAACATTTTAAAGGTGGTAGAACCAATGTAGTTCGACCGTTGAAGTACCACCGCCACACTTATTTCTAGCGTGAAGCATGTTGCGTTTCGATGGAAGGGTGTGATTGCCGGCACACTTTAATATGAGGCGACCATCATAGTCCTCGGGAGTAGCAACGCATCTGCGATTGACTTCAGGTAGAACCCTATATTCTGTATGAAATTAATTACAGATGTCCATGGGCGGTTTTCTAATATAGCTTTCTAGAGCAGTGATAGCCTAATGGTTTAAACTTGCCCTCTCGATCGGGAGGTCCGAGGTTTTAAACCCAGGCAAGCACCACTGATTTATGTGCGTATTAGAAATTAATTATCACTGCTTTTCGGTGATGGAAAACATCGTGAGGAAACGTACACACCCGAGAGTTATTTAAACATAAACAGTTTTCGAAGGTTTGTGAAGTCCACCAATTCGCACTTGGCCAGCGCGGTGGACTAAGGCCTAAAAACTCTCTCGTTCTGAGAGAAGACCCCTGCCCAGCAGTAGGACATAATGGGTTGGCACCAATCGAAGCAAGTTTGCTAATAAAGCTTCTGTAACTATAATCTATATTTCCCTTAATCAGAATGGAGAACCATACTCAGCAGTTGGATAATAATGGGTCAACAATAACAGTTTACTATTAAACTACGTATCGCTACTTCAATAAAAACATAGTCCACGTAACATTAAAATAAAAGGTTAAAATAGTAATACCTTTACCTCTTCGTAACGCAACTTTGTTGTCATATCTGTATAGCATTCTGACGTAAAAAAACATAAATCAAAGAACCGTTTTAGAAAAAATACCCTCTGACCTTTTTGCGGGATAATAATAAAGCAACATCGTATATATTTCACAACTTTTTCTACATAAAATATTGTTTTTATCTTGTTCCATCCAATGTGTAGTATTTTCCATGTCAGTAAATATGTTATACAGGCATTTTTTGCAGATGAATAGCAAAAGAACATACAATTCACTTTTTTCTTTTTTTTTATCTTACTGAAGTAGCAAACGAGGATACACTCCACTTGATGGTAAGTGGTCACTGCCGCTCATAGATATCTATAATCAACTTCATACAGAACATGGGTTCTATCTGAAGTCAATCACAGATGCGTTGCTATTCCCGAGGACTATGATGGTCGCCTCATATAAAAGTGTGCCGGATACCTCACCCTTCTATGGAAATGCAAGAAATGTTTTCACGCTAGAAATAGGTGTAGCGGTAGTACTCTCGGTGAAACTACACTGGTTCTACCACTTTCATTTGATAGTAAGGGGCAACTGCTGCCTATCTGCAGCCGGACATCTACCAGCACCTTCCTACAGAAAAATGGTGTAATCTAAATTTAATCACAGATGCGTTGCTACTTTCGAGGACTAAGATGGTCGTCTCGTATTAATGTAACTTTTCCACCGAAATGCAAGACTTGGTTCACGCTAAAAACAGTGGCGGTTGTACCTTTCCAGTCTAAATATATAAGTTCTACCACCATGCAAAGGTAGTATTATTTTTAACGCCCAAAAAAATAACACTAGATTTATAGCCTTTACACCTGTAGCCCTACTCTACTCGATGGAAGGGTGTGGTTGCCAGAACACTTTTATATGAGACGACCATCATAGTCCTCGGGAGTAGCAACGCATCTGTGACTTTAGATAGAACCCATGTTCTGTATGAAGATTACAGATGTCCAGCGGCAGTGACTACTTACCATCAGGTGGACGGCATGCTCGTTTGCTACTTCGGTCAGATAAAAAAACTACTTGCTTAAACTACAGCCATCAGCAAAATACGGACGAAAACGCAAAACGCTCAGAATACAAAAGTTATTTTTAGGTCTTAGCCTTCTAATAGGACCATTTTACAACTCATACAGGAGGTTAGGCAAAAATATAAAAGGAGCACGCACAAAAATCTTCGTATAAAATCTCTTAACATTCAGCAGACGAACTGCAAATGTACGAACATAAAACTTAACGAGCGGAAGCGTAAAAAGTTGAAAGTAGACATTTAAATCATCTGAATACACTTGTTCTACCTTCCGCATGCGGCGATAGCAGACGTCAAAAAAATCTCGTACAATTCTATGTATATATGAACTTGAATAAACTTGAATAACAAAGAAAATAAATGTGTAAAATGTTTTATACAAAAAAACCAGATTCCAAATTAAATATAAAAAGCTACAACAAAATAACTGTAGTTATGATGAATTCCCACAATTCTGGCCAGATTTTCTCGTTCAACAGTGAAGCTAATTTGCTGACTGCTGTAAGTGCGAGCTCTCTGGTCATTCGTTGATTTTATCAGACCTGCGGTCTAATGCTTTAAGAACTGAAAGCACTAGACAGAATCGATTACTTAAAAAAACGCGTGTAACCTTTATTTATTAATTACTAGGTTATTCCTGCTTTAATTACGTTTACCACAGTAATGAGTATCGGGTACAACCCATTATTGTCCCACTGCTGGGCACGGATCTTCTCTCAGAATGAGAGAGTTTTAGGCCATAGTCCACCGCGCTGGCCTAGTGTAACTTGGTGGACTTCGCACACCACCGAGATTTTTTTTAAAAGAATTCTCTGGTATTTAGGTTTCCGCACGATGTTGCTCTTTATCGAATAGGAGTGATAATTAATTTCTAATACGCACATAAATCAGTGGTGCGTACCTGGGTTTGAACCTCGGACCTCCCGATCGAGAGGGCAAGTTTCAACCATTAGGCTATCACTGCTCTTTATAATAATTAAATTATTATTATTTATAGGGAATAAGATATAAATATGCCGTAACTACAGATTACTAAAATAAGCGCCATATCATCAAGGATATTTTTATCCATGCTCATTTTTCTACTGAACTATATTCATCGCTTATATTCGTACTTCGCTTCCGGTTCGTGGTGGGACATATCGGCTTCATCTGCTTTTCTACATTTTCTTTTCTGCTCGAGAAAGTTAATCTTGAAGCTTGTCATTAAATTATAATATTTTTCTTTGATGGTCGCAAAATGGAAATATGTCTTAGTATTAAAACGAAGATTTATAGTAACTTCTCATTATTTCTTGTATCTTAAATAAAAACACATATGAACGTATTTCATAAAAACAGATAAAGTTACAAATATAATTTTTCTCAATTACATTAACTCTTAATTGGCTTAATGAGCTTGTAATATCTTATCTAATTTTAATTATGACGGGTTGTGAAATTTATGGCTCATATCATAACCGGTGAAAATGTAATATGAAAAATAATATTTCGACAAAGAACAACTGATTTGTAGACAAATAATTGAAATAAAACTACGTTGACGACCCGCGTGGCGAAGCGGTTATTATACCGGTCTTACGCGCAATGGGTCCCGGGTTCGATTCCGGACAGATCTGAATGGTGAGTTTAGATTCATGTTCTGGGTCTAGATGTTTGAGTATTCGTATTATGTGTCCATGGTACCCACGACACAGGGAAATATCCTAGTGTGGGGCTATGAGTGTACAACGCGTGTTTTTTTATAAAATAAAACAATATGAAATGAAGTGTCTTTATTTAGTACTAGCCTTTGCCCGCGGCTTCGCTCGCGTGGAATTTAGTCTGCCACATAAAGTTTGCAAGGTGGTAGAGCAATGGTTCAACCAGGGAGGCATCACCGCCGCACCTATTTCTACAGTGAAGCAGTTCTTATGTTTCATTTGAAGGGTGTGCCTGCTGGCTCACTTTTATATGAGGCGATCATCATAGTCCTCGGGAGTAGCAACGCATCTGTGATTTACTTCAGATTGAACCCCTGCCCTACTTCCTAAGGCGATTAACATACGGTACCGCTCATTGCCACGGTAGGCGGTGAAGCGGATCTCATGTTGTATTGGGGTCTAATAAATCCGTTGATGCCTCACAATCGTACACCGACTGGCCGCGCGGTCCAGCGGTGTTCTCATCACCACCGTGTCTTCGCGCGAACGACAGTGCGGGGGGTCGGCGCCTCACACACGGGCTGGCGCCTAACCGCGCGGATCATCGTTGATGCAAAAATGCATTTCGCTGTCGAAAAGTTTATTTTGATGATCGGTCCATCCGCGCGTACAGGTGCGTAAACCGCCTTACCGCGCGGGGCACGGCTATTCGTGGCGGTGCGCGGTGCCGTGTGATAATCGCCTAAATCAGTGTGTTCAAATTTCAAATCACAGGCACGTATATTAATTTGAATTAGTTTTGTCGGCAACAGATATTAATGCTTACTCTGAAATTAAAAGTTTTAAGAAAGGGTCTCAAAACCCGTGACGGTTACGAACGCGCAGTTGGCTAGCGTGGTCAACTACGACCTAAACTACTGCTAATCTGACATATGTGCCGAGTTGTGTTACATTAAAAGGTCGATGACGATTGAATAACATGTTTAACCTTTCCGCTGTTTCATTGTCATTGACTTTTTTCTTTTTTGTCGAGGGAGAAACCTTCAAAAGGTACGCCGTGGGAGCACCTTATAGCAGCTTATAGCACCAGGACTCCGGGATCTTCAAAGGAACGCAACTGGAGTCCTCTGAGTGCATTGACCCATCGGGCTCCTCCCAAGTGAGCGGCTGGGCCCACCACTCCATCTGGTCTTTACCACGATATGCGACCACACGTATGCCACCATCCTTCCCGGGATCGCCTGGCTGGACGGTTCAAGCTCCGTCCATCCTGGCTCTCACGATAGCATGCGACCACACATGCTGACATCTTTCCCGAAGTTGCTGACTGGGTGTTTGGAACTCTCCGTCTAGCCGCCCGCAACCCCGAAAGCTCCCTTTTAGTTGCCTCTTACCACAGACAGGGGATACCGTAGCCTTATTCCCGGAACTACAGAGCCGTCATTGACCTTTCACATTTTGCTCCGTGTTTTATATTAATATCATACAACTTCGTTGTATACGGCGGCGGCGCACGGCGCGTACTGCCGGTCAATCGACTACGCAATATGTTATACTCGTAATATCTTCTAAACTACTTATCCAATTTACATGGTGTAAAAGGCAGATTCAATCTTTATTAGATGCTTGATTTTTTGAAATCATTTATTTTGATAAGGATTAATATTTACTTTGTATAAAACCTATGGAAACATCAACTTGATATTTTTAAAATTTTCAAAGTATAAAAAGAGTTATTGTGGGTTATACATAAAATATAGACATATGCTGTCGCGGACTTTTATTTAGATCTATGTGAGCCAAACAATTCCACGGTACATTATATTTGGATATCTCCAACGGTTTAGGCAGCGTACGCGAAGATAGCTCTCAGAGCACAACTTTTTTTCCGACTAACCTGATATTTCTCGTTATATTATAACCTTATAAAAAAAAATCATTACAAATTAAAGCCCATGTGTTATTCTGATGTATAACCTATACTACTGTAAAGTTTCAACCTAATCCGTTGAGTAGTTTTTGCGTGAAAGAATAACAAATACACATACATCCTCACAAACTTTCGCATTTATAATATTAGTAGGATTGCTTGTATTAACAATATCGAGATATACTTTTTCAAGCAATTCCTCCACATTTAAACGAAGACGTATCGATATAAAGATTGATTTTAACTTTTCCGGATAACAAAGCGCTATTATCTACTTGAAGTATATATTCTATGTTCTAAGTTCATATATTCTAAGTTCATATTTTGTTTCATGTGGCCAAAGATAAGATCTTTTATGAGGTGCATCGAGCTATTTGTGTGCGTAAATCTGGCATTGTTCTTTGTAAAGCAGAAGACATAATCAAAACACTTTTATAATTCATACGATCAGGGCGCACCCGCTCGCAGGGCGCTACCGCACCCTGCTCGCTTATTTTTTATGTTTTCTTTTATGTTCCAACCCAATCTAACCTATCCTGTTTAAAAACTACAGCTAAATCCAACTCTTAACAATAACATGACAATACTCCTGCATTTTCAGGATTTAGGTATTCAAAGTGATACTTTTCATCACAATGTTCTCTCAGGAACGGGTTGTAATGTATTGTAATCAATAAGTACCAAACTCATACGGCTTAAGTAGGTTGTGTACTTAGATTATCAGGGTTGATGAATTGAAGTTTAATTTATTAATCACATTTCAGTTTAATGAGCTGTCATTAAACGTATAATATGTACTAAAAACAACCGTAACCTTTTATAATTTAGGCTTGCACTATCCCGCATCATCAGGGAGGAGTTGAAGGTAAAAAAAAAAATCCCGTGTCTTTGCTTAGTATTCTTATTACTTATACGTAAGCACTTGCGAGCCAACTTCTATAGCTTGGGCTTGCAGTACCCTGCATCATCAGGGCTGAGGAGCTTAAGGTCGAAATTGTCATCATGTGTCTTTGCTTAGTAATTATATTACATACCCGAAAGCATTAAATGGCCAACTCCTATGGCTTAGGCTTGCAGTACATTGCATCATCAGGCTTGAGGAGTTGAAGATCGAAATTTTCATCTTGTGTCTTTGCTTAGTAATTATATTACATACCCGAAAGCACTAAATGTCCATCTCGTATAGTTTAGGCTAGCAGTATCCTGCATCATCAGGGGTGAGTAGTTGAAGGTCGAAATTTTCATTTTGTGTCTTTGCATAGTAATCATATTACATACCCGAAAGCACCAAATGGCCATCTCCTATGGCTTAGGCTTGAAGTAACCCTGCATCATCAGGGTTGAGGAGTTGAAGGTCAACATTTTTACCGTGTATCATTGCTTGGTATTTTTATTACATAACCGTAAGTACCAAGTAGCCAACTCTTACGGTTCAGTGTTGAAATACCCTTACATCATCAGGGTTAAGGAGTTGAAGATCAATTTTTTGTCCCATGAATTTGTTTAACAATCTTATTATATATCCGTAAAAACAAATAGACTTATTTCTACGGTTCAGGCTAGCAGTACCCCTGCATCATCAGAATCAGAAAAGATTGAAGAGTTGAAGGTCAATTTTTTTAGGAAATATCTGCTTAGTAATCTCATTCTACATTCAACCCAATTGGACTCCTACAGCTTAGGTTTGGCCGAGTATCGCTAATTTCGTTAATTTGCTTCAAAGAAATGGATCCTATGATCAGAACCGTATCAAACTCATCAGAGTACCCTTGAAGTACATTCTTTCAAATAAAAGAAAAATCATCAAAATCGGTTGGCGGGAAATTGAGTTCTTCATCTATTTATCGCGCACATCGTTAATGCAAATATCAGACTTATGCGATTTTCTTAAGGATGCCACTGTCAAAAGTGAACTAAAAATAAATGGGACCCCATGACACGCACTACCTTTCAAATGAAAAAAAAATCATCCAAATCCGTTCACCCAGTGCGGAGAAAACGAGTAACAAATATAAAATTAAAAAAAAAAAATTAAAAAAATACAGACGAATTGATAACCTCCTCCTTTTTGGAAGTCGGTGTAAAACTATGTTTTAACATAAAAATTAAAGCGAAATACTAAATTTTATTGAGGTGGCCTCAAAATTTCATACAAACGGACGGACTTTCATACAAACTTACAACTCCTATTTGGGTTAAATTGGGGGGGGGGGGCAGAAAATTCATTCTTAACTAACGTCTACGTCATAAAAGGAACCCCTAGTAAAAATCATATTCGTATCTTTAGCAGTTTAGGCTCTACGATGTTTAATCAATAGATGAGTGAGTTAGCATCCTTTCGTTTTTATATAAGTATATATATATATATATATATATAGAGATATAGATTTGTATAGTATCAAATAACATAGGTACACACATAACCAATAAAAAATACATAACAAAGGAATACATTTTACAGACCATAACATGTTTAGTTTCAACCAATTCAACTATGCAGTTACTTATCATATTAACACTTATCGAACACAGAATAAATACTGCGTAGTTTTAAATTGACATAACTTTTTTATTTATAAATCGATTTACATAAAATAAACACTAAATGTTAAGTGAAGTTTCCCACAACACATCGGTGAAAATTATATTCAAATTGGATAAGCCGTTTCTGAGATTAGCGTTTTCAAACACACAGACAAACAGACAAACAGACAAACAGACAAACAGATAAACAGACAAACAGACAAACAGAAAAGATTTCTAAAAACCATTATTTTGGGTTCTATATCGTATTAAAGACCTCTAGAAATGGTTTTCACCTAAATTTATTCCATGTACAGACAGCGACCTCTTACAGATTTATTATAGTATAGAAGACTAAGTAATTCCCTCGGCTTTGTCTGCTTCGGTCACATTTACCACGGTAATAAGTATCCTATATGTTCATCGTGAAAGAGTAACGAACACGTCAATATACGACGAGTATGATGATGAACGTCATACGTCATTCGCTTTAGCTTTTGTAATAATCATCAGATAGGCCTTCGGAGGCATTTACGAAATATCAGTTACAATATTTTTTCTTACACTACAACCGGCTCGGAACACGCTTAAGTGAGAAGAACTTACAAGTAATTCAGCGGATTTCTCTACTTTGTACCGTCTTTTTACATAGGAAATAGACGGTTTTGGACTAATATTATCACGGAATTGATACATTTTAATACCTAAATTAAAGAATTCTCTTTGCCGATATTTCGACCCAGTTACATGCATCGTGGTCACGGCGCAACCGACCCGTGACCACGAATATTACAATGTAGAAAATAAAAGTTATCACAACACATAGAGCAATATCACTTACACAAATATAGAAGCTATAAATAAATAAACAGATAAATCAAAGCTAGTTCATGTAGTTTACGTATCCAAAGGTCAAACGTCATATAAACAACATGCGGCTACACGAGCATCAGTTTTCGGTCCAAAAACCAAACATCAATTTGTGCCAGCGTCCAATCAATCGCGTATCACAAACACCGAGTGACATGACCCACATAATACGTACGAGATGAAACGGATTGGAAGGGAATAATCTCTGGAATAACGCTACCTCAGAAAAGCGGTATTAGTCATGGGAAACGAGAAGCTAACAAGTAAGTTGGGTTTAAGGATAAGAATAAGGATTACTGTGGTTATGTTTTTCTTTTATATCTGACTGAAATAGCAAACGAGCATGCAGTCTGCTCGATGGTAAGTG
The DNA here is from genome assembly GCA_949699795.1 of Spicauda simplicius. Lineage (NCBI taxonomy): Eukaryota > Metazoa > Arthropoda > Insecta > Lepidoptera > Hesperiidae > Spicauda > Spicauda simplicius. Next base: position 21,826,430 of record OX453064.1, on the reverse strand, counting down.
GTCTCTGCCGCCCATGGACATCCGTAATCAACTTCAAACAGAATATTGGTTCTATCTGAAGTCAATCACAGATGCGTTGCTACTCCCGAGAACTATGTTGGTCGCCTCATAAAAAAGTGTGCGGGCAACCACCCCCTTCCATCGAAACGGAAGAAATGCTTGCTTCACGCTAGAAATAGGTGTGGCGGTGGTACTTCCCCGGTCGAACTACACTGGTTCTACTTCCTTGAAATGTACTAAATTTGATGATTTTGCGTAAGGAAATGACTTTTGAAAATGCATTTGCTTTAATCGTAGTAGAATCCTTAGACTTATATAGCTGGTTAAATGGTAACGGCAGTTTACCGGTTTGGAGGGTGTAGCAAGGGAAGCTACTCACCTTCTTATCTTATCTGGTTTTGGGCTACAATAACCACTTACCATCAGAACTATGTTTACTCATTTGCTACTTTCTTAATATAAATAAAGAAGAACACGTTTAAAGGAAGTGTAGCTAAGGTTTTGTCTCAACTAAACGGAAAAACCGACTAAGTGAGAGTAAGACTCGCACACAAAGGGTTCTGTATCATCAATAAAAAAACCGCAATGAAATAATGCTTCTTGTGAGGCAGTTATATTTTTTAGAAAACTTGGCAACACGCTGTCTTGATCGGCCAAAAAAACAAGTTTATAAAAAGCGTGCTTTTTAGTTTTTTAAAACTATTATTTATTTTCTACTTTTTAGTCAAATTAAAAAATGGAATAATTTTATCAAATTAGTGTATTGTCATCGCTCCTCAATAAATGATAATAATACTGTAATACAGGTGAAGCTAATAAAAAGCTAATAATGATTAGTATCCGAAGATAATATTGTCATTGATCCATCACTGTCCCGTTACGACTGAGCTGTGGTTTTCTCTCAGTTTGAAAAAAATAGTAAATTTCTGTGTAATAATTAATTCTTTATTATGACACCGAAAAGTCGTAACACATTTTGCCGGTAATTTACAACGAGAACGTATAAATTTCGTTCACTTCCAGGCTTACAAAGGCCGAACACAAAGCGTTCCAACATAAACGGAGGCAAGAACAAGTGGCTCAAACTTTAAACATAGTGCGGTAGATACAAATTGTTTGAAGCAAACTTTCAATTGTTCACGAACTAAGTTTGTTTAAATTATAGATATGACTTCTTTATTATATAGAAAACAGCTAGAAAGCCTGGAACTTTTGGCCAATGTAGTTTAACTAAACAGGCTGCAGTTTGTGCATTGACTCTCATACAGAAACACTGTCACTTTTTACAGAGTAAAATAAGTAGGAGTAACTATGTTATTTTATGCTAGAGCAATGCTAGCCTAATGGTTAAAACTTGTCCTCTCAGAGGTGATTTACGTGCCTATTAGAAATTAGTTATCAATGCTTTTCGGTGCTTTTGGGAAACATCGGGAAGAAACCTACACACCCGAGAGTTCTATAAAAAAAAGTTCTTAGTTATATCATTTTAAGTATACTATCTGCTCTTTGGGTAATTGATTGCAATTGTACGTACAGCATTGACCTTTTCAAATTAAGTGAACTATTTACTTAATAACTACCATTATCAATGAAAAATCGACTCTATTTAGGAAGATACTCTAGAAATAAATAGCATTTTGCTCTTTTAGTGAACAAATATGTTTGATAATAAATAGAACAGTTTCTACGAATGAGAATGGTTCAAAATTTACGAAAAGGTCGTTTGTCGTAATGTATCTTTTGTTGTTATTACTTCTGATGTTGGATTTGCGCGCGGATTCTTTACGACGCCCATTTCTTTGATTCCCGTGGGTGTCGTACACGGTTATGGGTGCAAGTCAAAGATATTTTGAACGAAACTGATTCATAATCTTTTTATTTTAAACCAATGTGTCAGAAGTAGCATGTTTAAAGTTCTTCAAGCGTATGCATGTATATCCATTTCTTTGGCAAGCTTTTCTATTCGACCAACTGTTTGGGTTCTAACAGCTTCTTTGATAGTAATTTATGACCGATTATTGGAATCGTTTCAGTTCAGTCGTTCATACATTCCAATGTTGCCCGCATTCATTTTCGTTCGGCCATAACTTGCAATCAACTGTAAATTGATTAGTTTAAAATCATATATTCGGAATAGATGATCGAATTCAAATAAATGCTTGTTTTAAGGAAACATAATTAACTTAAAGATTGTAGTCATCCCATTATTGTCCCACTGCTGGGCACGAATTCTCTTAGAATGAAAGTTTTTAGGGCATAGTCCACTGCGCTAGCTATGTGCAAATTGGTAGACTCACTTACCTCTAAGAACTTCTTTTTAAACTCTCGGGTGGGTAGGTTGTAAGTTCTCACAATGTTTTCCTTCATCATAAAGTAGTGATAATTAATTTCTAATACGCACATAATTTAAGAAATAGCAGTGGTGCCTGGGATTTGAACCTCTGACCTCCCGATGGAGAGATACACCCATTAGGCTATAACTTCCTAACTAAAAAGGTTAAAGTAAAGTACACCAAATAAGTAAAGGGTAGTCTTAAGAGTACCGTAATAACTACCTACACTAGTCCGCTTAATTGGACATTCAATTTGTTTGCGTCTGTATCAGAGGGACTGCACTGCGGAGTTCAGTTAATCTTTATGTATCGACTCATCAGCGCCGAAGCCAAATAATTGGAAACCGGGACGAAATGAAGTTTTCTGCATTGCGGGAAATGCAATGGAAGTAACAGACCGATGCAATGTTTCGTCTATCTCCAATCATTCTCTGTCTTTTAATGATAAATACGAGTACATACTCGTAAATAGAGTAATGAGTGCCACACATTAGGCACATAACTGGCATATAAAATTTTTGGCATCCTTTTTAAACATCTTATGTAATCAAAATTATTGTAACCCAAAAAATAACTAAATAAAGATCTTTCTTTCTTGATTGAGAAGTAACGGTAGTAAAACTGTTTAAATAATACCAATTATCTTTGCTCCCAATACAAACGAGTATATCTTTTTTTGCCTTATTGTCTTTTAACCGACTTCCCAAAGGAAAGAGGTTATCTATTCGTCACGTATTTTTTTTTTTTTTTTTTTTTTTTTTTTTTTTTTTTTTTTTTATGTATGTTCGGGCGAAATGGCTAGAAATCGTCGACCTACCGACACGATTCATACGACATTGTATGCGACTAGTTTCACAGGCAGTCCCATATTGAGGAAAATGAAAACCTTCCAGCGGTTTTCCCGGAAAATTGGAAAATGTCGGTTTCTTAAAATCTTGAATAACTTGGGTGTTTATAAACCGATTTCCATTTTCTTTCTTTCATTTGATAGGAAATTTTGTCACGCAACTTTTTCTCTTGGACATGGGTATGCTGTGATGCTTAACTCTTTGAGTTATGGGGTGGAAACCACCACCACTCCTCAAGTTTTTTAGATAATTTGAGATAACTCGGCTTCTGCCGAATCGATTCTTATGAAACTTGGAATATGTATTATATATCTATGCTTATATAGGTTGACGAAAAATTTGACCTTCAACTCTTCGATCCTGATGATGCAGGATTACAGCTATCCTAAACTATAACATTAGCTATTTGGTGCTTACATATATGTAACAAGACTACTAAGCAGAGCTAACAGCTAAAAAATCATCACCAGGCGAAAATTCTGACTGTAGTTGTAAATATTACCCTCCTAAAAATACCACCAAACCCATTAACTCCAAATATCTCCCTAAAGTTATTGAGAACCCCGAAATTGGCAACACTGTCATGAATACTTCCCTTAAAAGATCGGCAGATGTAAGCAATTAATTTAACCCGGATCAATAAACCCATGTAACCCAATTCCGGACACTTACCCGGAGAGAGCCAACCGGGAGTGTTTTATGTACATGTAATAAACTTAATTTTGTTCATTAACTTGCATTGAATTCATTGGGAATATACTAATATGAAAGTATAATTTATGCACTTTTTTTATCTAACTGAAGTAGCAAACGTGCAATCCACCTGATGGTAAATGGTCATTGCCGCCCATGGACATCTATAAGCAACTTCATATAGAACATGGGTTACATCTGAAGTCAATCACATATGCGTTGCTACTCTCGAGGACTATGATGTTCGCCTCATGTGAAAGTGTGCCGGCAGCTACCGCCCATCGAAACGCAAGAACTGCTTCACGCTAGAAATAGGTGAATGCACGCTGATTTCCCGTCTTTTAAGCCTTTACATTCTCATTTTCGTAGCCAAATCGTAAAAAAGTAAAACCGCGCATTATTAGCATCTATTGGTTTTATATAGGTATTCCAAGTTATTCCCGAACACTATGACAAGGGACCCTTTAAAAAGTAAGGCAATACTCCTTAAAAATCAGGCGTTCAAAATGTCCTTATACGATGATAGCTTCTACACAATGGGTAGCACGTCTACCTCATAATATATGCAACGTTTAAGGTGACGTTTAAGAAAAAACCTCACGTTTAAAAAATGTTTAAATAGAAAAGTTCGATGACTATCGTCAACCCATTATTGTCACACTGCTGGGCACAAGTCTTCTTTTAAAATGAGAGAGTTTAGGCCATAGTCCACCGCGCTGGCCAAGTGCGAATTGGTGGACGTGACTTATTTGTAATGACTGCGGGTGGCAAATTGTATGAATGTACTAAGATATCTGATGAGGTATGCTACATCAGTCTCTTAAATAGGAAAAAGAAACTCAACGTGACGTTACTACTGCTCTGTCGAGCGTTACGAGGAAGATATTTAAAAGTGAAGCAAGTGCTACGGATACGTATCAACTGTCACATACACACACACATACGCACACACGCACACACGAGCATACACACAAGCATGAACGCAGGAACATATCTCGCCGGCCTATTTATGGCTAGCATACAACTTCAAAATGTATATACAGCACAAGAATATTTTAAATTGATTGACGGCAAAATCTAGAGGAATGAGGAGGAACATTTTCCTGACATAATATTATATTGTTTAAAATAATTTGTATCGTATAACATAAAATATATAATTAACATGTTCATGAAACGTTAATTTTAATATAATCGAGGACTGAACCAAACCTCGTTTGTGGCGGCCATAAACATGAAATCCATATCATTATTATAATAATTGTGTTATGTAATTCCTCTTAATTTGCTTGACTGTTACGATTCGTAAATTTTGAAATAAATACGTGGTTTGGATTTTATGGCCTACATGTTACGTGTTACATACTGAAATATATTGGTATATATCATTTAAACATTTCGTTTTTTATACGCATAAATCGTAATTAATTTCTCTTCACTGAGTGCTCCCATGTAAAATCATGTACCATTGACTAAAAGCGTTCAGCGTTGATTTATATAGTTCAACCTTATAATAAGGCAGATGGGCCATCTGATGGTAAGTAGTCATCGTCGGCTATGTACATTTGCAACACCAGAGGAATCGCACATGCATTGTGGGCTTTTAAGGAGAGTTCTTTTACACCTTTTTTAAAGAGTCCCACCAATAGATAAGCACGGTAATGTTTTGCTAATTTCTATCTGGCAACGCATTTGTGCGTACATACAGATAACTTTTCAGCGTATTTTCTCCTAACCATATAAAACGTATATATTTTGGAATGTTAATTTACACAAGATCTATACGGCTTTTTGAAGACCTAAAAAATCGGCATGCAAACCCTTCCATCGAAACACAAGAACTTCTTAACTATAGATACTAATAGCGCTGGCACCTTCTCGGTCGAATCATACTAATTCTAGCATTAAAGGTGGTAGAACCAGTGTAGTTCGCCCGGGGAAGTACCGCCGTCACACCTTTTTCTAGCGTGAAGCATTTCTTGCGTTTCGATGGAAAGGTGTGGTTGCCGGCACACTTTCACATGAGGCGACCATCATAGTCCTCGGGAGTAGCGACGCATCTGTGATTGACTTCAGATAGAACCCATGTTCTGTATGAAGTTGCTTACAGATGTCCATGGGCGGCAGTGACCACTTACATCAGGCGGACTGCATGCTCGTTTGCTACTTCTATCTTATAAAAAAAACCTACAAAATGGATAAATTACTTAAAATGTAAGCCTACACATTTTTCTCAAAATGTAGCGGTAGTAAAACGTCGAAGAAAAACTTTGGGAAACTAGACGGATGGCATTAGAGCCGTAAATTCGAACAAATTACTTTACTTTCAAGGAAAAATATTGGCGCCCACCCATTTAACGCTCCAAGGAGGATGTAAATCTTGTACAGTTAGAGGCTTTCGGCAATCCTGGCCATCCGTCCATCCATTAAACTATCATGAAATCGTGTGGGTAGAGTTAAATTATATTAGTCTTTAGTAACGTTGATGAATGAAGTACCTTCCAAGATCCTTTACTTAGCATCCTTTACATTATTTTAATATTTACCTATAGACTAAAGTTTTTTTTTTATCGATGAAAGTATAAATCGAGCATGCAGTCCACCTGATGGTAAGTGGTTACTGTCGCTTATGTACATCTGTGCGCAACTTAATGTAGAATGATTTTCTATCTGTAATCAATCACAGATGCTGATTACGATACACCGATACTAGAGCTAACTCTCATTACAGTAACAAAAAGACCAACCCACTGAGTTTCTTGCCAGATCTTGTCAGTTGAGGTCGTGTGGTAGTAAAAAAAAATGTGTAACTGACAATTTGTAAGTGCCTTAGGCCCATACAAAGCACATGAAATGTGGTTACAATATATTGTAACAAAAAAAAAATAGAAGTTGTGTAAGTTTTGGTACCAGGGTACGAAGGTGGTAGAACCAGTGTAGTTCGCCCGGGGAAGTACCACCTCCACACCTATTTATAGCGTTAAGCAGTTGTTGCGTTTCAATGGAAGGGTGCGGTTGCCGGCACACTTTTATATGAGGCGACCATCATACTCCTTCATAATAGCACCGCATTTCAGATAGAATCCATGTTCTGTATGAAGTTGCATACAGATGGCTATGAGTGGCAGTGGCAACTCACCATCAGGTGGAATGCATGCTCGTTTGCTATTCAGACAGATAAAAAAAGGTGTGTGTGCGATTCACACAAGATAGGTAGTGAAACTTCAGTAAATCGAGAAAAGAATGGTATTAGCTCACGTACTTTTCACATATACTAACACACGTTAAATGCTCCAATACAAGCAAGTATTAAACAGTGTGCTCTCTCGCTTTGGCTCACTAATTACAGGCGACTATGCTTAGAAGACGGGAGTGGGGACGTGTGTATATTTCTGTCTCATTCTTTACCGGCTTCATTCTACACATTTTTGTATTTGTGTCTCTTACCTGTCGTTTTTTCCGTTGCATCAGGTTTGAAATCACAACGATTCTAAAGAAGTTTCACTTCAAAAAAAACATCAAAACATTTTTTGTGAGCAGAAGTTAATGAATTTTATAACGACATGTTGTCTCATACATCAAAGGCTCATCTTCTGATAATGTCATTAACAACGTGATATGGCATCTTTTGTGTATTCTATTACAACAAAGTCGGGCTAAGGCTAATGGAAAGTATACCCTTTAACCTTTCTCTAAGCTTACGTTTATCTTTCAGTCAATATTAATATTCTGGAGGTACTCACTCTTTATCTTGTATAAGTATATTTACAAAGTAACTAAATAATAATTTGTTTGATACAAATAACATCGTGTTCCATTGAAATATTTGATTTTATTTCATATTATCCCTTAAACATTTTCTGTAATTAGATTAAATTTATATATATGAAATATGAAATATGTAGTATGCGTAAGATCATAAGAAGTAATTGACATTATATTATTATTATATGTCATTGGTATGTTAGGGCTCGTAATATTATTATCCTCCTGATTTGATGTACCCATGTCCTTTTCATTCATGGACATGTGTGGAAACTCTACGTAGGAGTGGAACTAACTTCCGCCTTATTTGTTCACCGACACCTACAATTTAGTATTATTGAAGACAAGAGTAAATAGGCTTTACCTAGGAAAACGTGTAACATTTTAGGCTGCATTTTATTTAACATCACAACAAAACGTTAACCTAAAAAATACTACATTTCAGTATTCTTATCCGTACGACAGTACGCCTCGCAATACTTAAAGTCTAAAATATCTCGTACAAATCAATATTGCTTTTTTTCTTTACCACACCACTGGATTCATAAGATAAGAAGATAAGAGATCAATCGTTGAAAGTCTACTGCAGGACATAAGTTTTCTCTAAATTTCCCTACTCCAACCGGTCCTGAGCCGTCTGAATCGAGCTGTTACCCGCTGTCTTCTGATAATCATTCCGCTAGTAACCACAAGAAATTGTCCATATTACATAATAATATCTCCTCAGGTGAAATATTCCCGGAGCTTTACACTACGACGGCTTCATTAGATGAAGAGGATGACACGACAGAAGAACAAGAGGCCATAGAGGTGGAAGAATGTGAACCTTCGCCTTCCGCAAGGCCAGCTCTCTCCGCACTCCCGCCGCCTCAACCCTCGCCAAAGGAGGATTCCTTAACTAATTTAGATACACAATATTATAGGTAAGTGCTATTATACATGTTATTAATATTTCTCTTTATTATTTAAGTTTCTAAATGTTTTCACATTTCATGTAACTGTAATTACCCAGCATGTTTCATTTACGTATTTAATAATAAATATTAATAATAAAATAGTTTATTGCTCCAAAATTGACATACACAACAATTTAACTACAAGCGCGAGAAATAACAAAAGCAAAAAATGAAGACAATAACATATAAAAGAAAATGAAACCGACAAGAAAAAACATTAGTATGAGGGCAAAAGAAGAAGCTTAGTATTTTGCTGGTCTTGGACCTGGGTCCCGTACAGCGCTGTTTTTCAGCCACTCCCTAAGATATTGGGCGAGAGATGGTTGTATGCTCCCCAATCCCAACCGACACAAACATAAAGCAAACACAGGAAATATCACACAATTATTTCTTACATAACCATTTTTATTTCTGTCCTGTCTGCAAATACTCTACGAAAAGTAAGGTAAAAAGTGTTTCGATTATTTTTAGAAAAGCTACAAAATGAACATAATATTATAAAGGAATAAGTCGTGAATCCATAAAATAATTAAGATCTGAAGATTTTTTCCTTACAGAAAAATATAATGATAATTCAATATTCCTCAGAAAGCCAAACAATTAGGAGAAAAGGTACAATATTTCACTTACCGAAATATAGAATTGAGGCCAAATTAAACAAAAACATGAAAGCTATACAACCGAAAAGGCTTTTCCTTTCAAGTTTTCATTTAAAATTCGGGTAGTAAGTAGTGAAAGCAAACAATGTTCTCTAACAGATAAATGTCGGCGATATGGCTCACGTGCCTGCACTATAAACAAGATTGATCAACGTTTCGCGACGCGTAATCTCACTAATGTGTTTACCTAGTTGTTTACCTTCGTGAATTTCGTCCTTTTTGTCTCACAAATAATGTCTTAATGCCACCATTTCTCAAGACCCCCACGACTTTTTCCCGCAACTGGATACAGCTGATAATGGTAATGGATCGCACCTAACTTCCACTGAATTAACTGGACTCGCTTCGGAGTAATGGCTCAATATTTCAAGCAGACGCTCCGTTTGAGCTCTAAATAATATTTCCATCTTTAAAACGCGTTTTAGTGCGCCGAACGAAAAAGCTATTGAAGTTGGCCCATTTATCTTCCCACATAACGTCTATCCCGGAAACTAAGCAATAAAGAAGATCTGAGCCGACTCTAAATCAATTTCGAAATATCTTTTCCTTAGCAATTTATGATAGAAGCCGCTGTATCGATAATATTAAATATTAAAAGTTGTCCAATGAATCGGAAAGTGAATTTACATAGCTAGTGAAAGATGATTATTCTCTTGTTCACCATGGTAGTAATTTTATTTCCAGAACCTTGAATTTATGTATTTCGTTTTTTAAATTTTACTGTAATTTCAATAACAGCTTGAATATTCTGTACGATTATTTTATTATATAGTTTATTATTCATTAATCCCATAATGTCAACATTTTTATTCCATTTTAATTTAGTGACTTAACTACTACGCAGGTTAGGAATTTTGTATTAACATTATCAGAAAATCTTTCTAATTAATTATAACCAACTGATATCGCAACCAAGATGAATTGAAGAACTTACACTTTAAATGCTGTCGACAAACATAATAACATGCCATTTATTTTAGTTACACAGTGGCTTTGGGAGTAACAGTGGGAGCTGGTTGTTTCCTCCTGGCTTTGAACGTCTTGGTCTTCGCTGGCATTTATCTTCAGAGAGGTCGACGGCGAGCCACCCATCGAAGACCCAGAAGAGAAGGTAAAATACTTTATTAGGACATGTAAACTTTTTTATTCAATGAAACGCAGAAAGAAAGACGTAGTTACTATTGTGTAATAACTTGTAATATAGTTACAACTAGCTGTACCCGCGGCTTTGCCCGCGTGCAAATCAACGCGTCACAAAGTTTTTCTCGCGCAAATCTCGACACCGTGGGAATTCTATGATAAAAAGGCCGCTCAAGGATTACCTGGTCAAACACAGAGTGAAAAAACGAATTTAAAGTGTGTATTTGTGGGTAGGGACGTATTGTTATGTATTTTTTTTAATTAGACGAATTCTAATATTGTAAATCGCTTTTTTGAACTAATTTACATTCTTAGTGGTCTAATTCACAATATCGGGATACTTTTTTCAATCAACTCCTCCACATTTGAACCAAAACGTATCGATTAAGTATAAAGATTGATTTGAACTTTTCCGAATTAGAAAATACTATTTGAAGTAATTTTGGCGGATTCAAATTTCTAAGTAAGATTATAGGTAAACCTACTTTTAATATTAATTTGTGTTCAGGAGTTCCGGAAGGCATTAAGGTATTCAAAAATTCTGTTGGATAATGTACTGCTTCCTCTATCTCAATGACTGTGTCTACCGAATAGTAGATCTGTGACGCTGCTTTAAATTTAGAAAAAAAATAAATCATTTATTTTATCGACACGTTCATTGATGGGTGGGTATATTGCCGTCTTTTGGAACCAATTTATAGTGTTATTGGTTGTATTAACAATATTGGGATATACTTTTTCAACCAACTCCTCCACATTTAAACGAAGACGTATCGATATAAAGATTGATTTTAACTTTTCCGGATAACAAAGCACTATTATCCACTTGAAGTAAATCATTAGAAAATTGGGTTATCACGGAACAGCGACATATATTCTAAGTTCATATTTTGTTTCATGTGGCCAAATATAAGATCTTTTAAGAGGTGCATCGGGCTATTTGTGTGCGTAAATCCCGCATTGTTCTTTGTATAGCAGAAAACATAATCAAAACACTTTTACAATACACACGAACAGGGCGCACCCGCTCGCAGGGCGCTACCGCACCCTGCTCGCTTATTTTTTATGTTTTCTTTTATGTTCCAACCTAACCTAACCCATCCTGTTTAAAAAGCTACAGCTAAATCCAACTCTTAACAATAACATGACAATACTCCTGCATTTTCAGGATTTAGGTATTCAAAGTGACACTTTTCATCATAATGTTCTCTCTACGGATTGTAATGTATTGTAATCAATAAGTACCAAACTCATACGGCTTAAGTAGGTTGTGTACTTAAATTATCAGGGTTGATGAATTGAAGTTTAATTTATTAATCACATTTCAGTTTAATGAGCTGTCATTAAACTTATAATATATACTAAACACAACCGTAAGCATTATGTGATTACCTTTTATAATTTATGCTTGCATTATCCCGCATCATCAGGGAGGAATTGAAGGTAAAAAAAAATATCCCATGTCTTTGCTTAGTATTCTTATTACTTATACGTAAGCACTTGCAAGCCAACTTCTATAGCTTGGGCTTGCAGTACCCTGCATCATCAGGGCTGAGGAGCTTAAGGTCGAAATTTTCATCTTGTGTCTTTGCTTAGTAATTATATTACATACCCGAAAGCATTAAATGGCCAACTCCTATGGCTTAGGCTTGCAGTACCCTGCATCATCAGGCTTGAGGAGTTGAAGATCGAAATTTTCATCTTGTGTCTTTGCTTAGTAATTATATTACATACCCGAAAGCACTAAATAGCTAACTTCTATGGCTTAGGCTTGAAGTACCCCTGCATCATCAGGGTTGAGGAGTTAAAGGTCAAAATTTTCATCATGTGTCTTTGCTTAGTAATTATATTACATACTTGAAAGCACTAAATAGCTAACTTCTATGGCTTAGGCTTAAAGTACCCCTGCATCATCAGGGTTGAGGAGTTAAAAGTCAAAATTTTCATCATGTGTCTTTGCTTAGTAATTATATTACATACCTGAAAGCACTAAATAGCTAACTTCTACGGCTTAGGCTTGAAGTACCCCTGCATCATCAGCGTTGAGGAGTTTAAAGGTCAAAATTTTTATCACGTGTCTTTGCTTAGTAATTATATTAAATACCTGAAAGCACCAAATGCCCATCTCGTATAGTTTAGGCTAGTAGTATCCTGCATCATCAGGGGTGAGGAGTTGAAGGTCGAAATTTTCATCTTGTGTCTTTGCTTAGTAATTATATTACATAACCGAAAGCACTAAATAGCTAACTTATATGGCTTAGGCTTGAAGTACCCCTGCATCATCAGGGTTGAGGAGTTAAAGGTCAAAATTTTCATCATGTGTCCTTGTTTAGTAATTATATTACATACCTGAAAGCACTAAATAGCTAACTTCTATGGCTTAGGCGTGAAGTACCCCAGCATCATCAGGGTTGAGGAGTTAAAGGTCAAAATTTTTATCATGTGTCATTGCTTGTAATTATATTAAATACCTGAAAGCACCAAGTCCCATCTCGTATAGTTTAGGCTAGCAGTATCCTGCATCATCAGGGGTGAGGAGTTGAAGGTCAATATTTTTACCGTGTATCTTTGCTTGGTATTTTTATTATATAACCGTAAGTGCCAAATAGCCAACTCTTACGGTCTGGTCTTGAAATACCCTTACATCATCAGGGTTGAGGAGTTGAAGATCAAATTTTTGTCCTATGAATTTGTTTAACAATCTTATTATATATCCATAAAAACAAATTGGCTTACTTCTACGGTTCAGGCTAGCAGTACCCCTGCATCATCAGGATTGAAGGTCAATTTTTTTAGGAAATATCTGCTTAGTAATCTCATTCTACATTCAACCCAATTGGACTCCTACAGCTTAGGTTTGGCCGAGTATCGCTAATTTCGATAATTTGCTTCAAAGAAATGGATCCTATGATCAGAATCGTATCAAACTCATCAGAGTACCCTTGAAGTACATTCTTTCAAATAAAAGAAAAATCATCAAAATCGGTTGGCGGGAAATTGAGTTATTCATCTATTTATCGCGCACATCGTTAATGCAAATATCAGACTTATGCGCTTTCCTTATGGATGCCACTGTCAAAAGTGAATAAATGTGAATAAATGGGACCCGACGACACGCACTACCTTTCAAACGAAAAAAAAAATCATTCAAATCCGTTCACCCAGTACGGAGAAATCGAGTAACAAATATAAAATAAAAAAAAATACAGACGAATTGATAACCTCCTCCTTTTTGGAAGTCGGTTTAAAACGATGTTTTAACATAAAAATCAAAGCGAAATACTAAATTTTATTGAGGTGGCCTCAAAATTGACTGTCCCTAGTAAAAATCATATTCGTATCTTTAGCAGTTTAGGCTCTACGATGTTTATTCAATCGATGAGTGAGAGAACATCCTTTCGTTTTTATATAAGTATGTATAGATATAGAGATATAGATTTGTATAATATCAAATAACATAGGTACACACATAACCAATAAAAAATACATAACAAAGGAATACATTTTACAGACCATAACATGTTTAGTTTCAACCAATTCAACTATGCAGTTACATCTTATTAACACTTATCGAACACAGAATAAATACTGCGTAGTTTTAAATTGACATAACTTTTTTATTCGTTGACCGATTTACATAAAATAAACACTAAATGTTAAGTGAAGTTTCCCACAACACATCTGTGAAAATTATATTCAAATTGGATAAGCCGTTTCTGAGATTAGCGTTTTCAAACACACAGACAAACAGACAAACAGACAAACAGACAAACAGATAAACAGATAAACAGACAAACAGAAAAGATTTCTAAAAACCATTATTTTGGGTTCTATATCGTATTAAAGACCTCTAGAAATGGTTTTCACCTAAATTTATTCCATGTACAGACAGCGACCTCTTACAGATTTATTATAGTATAGAAGATAAATACAGTTTAATGGTAAAAATAGTACGATTTAATCCTAGATACGATTGTTGTACCCGATTTAGCGTGATGCAGACATTGTCTTGCTCTTTTTTTTTGTTTTCGAGGGGGAAACCTTCAAAAGGAACCCGACGCCGTGGGAGCGACGCAGGGTTATGTGGAATTTTTACCGCACTAAAACCCTCCGGTGGCCGTCCTTGGCGCTGAAAAGGAGGACACATACCGCCGTCCTTCCCAGGATTGCCTGACCGAACGGTTCGAGCTCCCACTCTAGCCGTCTGCAACCCCGGAAGCCCCTTTTAGTCGCCTCTTACGACAATCAGGGGATGCCGTAGCTCTATTCTGATCCCGGAGCTACAGGGACGATTGTCTTGCTCTAGAGAAATTTGGATGACAATCGATTTTAATACAATTCGACCTCAGCACTCAGGCCTCTACTGAGGACTAAGGTCGACTCGTATTAAACGCATTTATAATTCACTTAATATTTTAAGAAGTTTCGTTCTATATGTAGTCCGTTACAGACGTCCAAGGCTAGTGACGTGCGATTGATTAATTTTTAATAATTAAATAAGACTTCAAGATCTGAACGTGGATATAACAACATCAAATATATAAAGCAAGAATATACTTAAACTCATTCACTGAAGACTAATATTGAGTAATTAGTTAAACATGTAGTTGTTAATTATGTATATAACGACAATAATAGACGTATTACCTGTTGCAATGAAGATGTCATTCAATATATCAAATGATAATTCATGCTCGTTTAGATCACAATAATTCCGCCTGAGGCGAGTTAGATGCCAACCGACGATCAGCTCAATATGAATATCACGGATTATGCTAATCAGTTTACGATTAGTTGAATACAAACACAAATCATTTGCATGTCACTGGATTTAAATATGTTAAGCCTTTTATTAATAGTTACAATCACAATGAATTTACGATGATACCTGAATTGGTTGTGATTGTGGTTTGTAACGTTGTTGGTTGAAGAATAAATAGTTTATGGAATTACAAGCTACAAGCGTAAAGAATGCCGACAATACCTTAATATTGATATTAAAATTTATTAGAATATAACTAATGGTATGTACAGTGATGACTAATGTAATCCCTACTAATATTATAAATGCGAAAGTAACTCTGTCTGTCTGTCTGTCTGTCTGTCTGTCTGTCTGTTACTCTTTCACGCCAAAACTACTGAACCGATTTTTATGAAATTGTGTACACAGATAGTGGTGACCTTGGGATCCATTATAGGCTACTTTTTATTTCAAAAAATGGGTTGAAAATGTTAAAATCGAGCATAAATGTTTGTATGGTAGTTCGTTTTTGACAAAGAGCTGTACTAATAATTCCGTCAAGGGTTATCATAGATTTGATTAAAAACTTATGTGAATAATAAAACATTAAAAAATATTGATTTTGAGTCGACAACATATATCCGTAAAACTCGGTATGTCGCGAATTTTGTTAAATTCCAATGCAAATGACAATCTCCGTATTGGCATTTGACAAGGAGGTGTACTAATAATTCCGTCAAGGGGTATGATAGATTTGATTAAAAACTTATGTGATTAATAAAACATTAAAAAATATTGATTTTGAGTCGACAACGTATATCCGTAAAACTCGGTATGTCGCAAATTTTGTTAAATTACAATGCAATTGACAATCGCCATAATGGCCATTTCGCCTGGACGTCATTGTGAGTTCGTTCAGAAATAATACATTTAAATTGGTAACAATTAATTATCATTCAAATAGACGTGATACAAATTTGATTTAATTTACCCTTAATATGGGTTTATAATATGAAAATGTATTTATAATGCGAAAGATACGAATAAAATTACGAGGAATTCCCGGTGAGTTAAATATTAGGTATACTTGCGCTATCTATCACTGTTCTGTTGAATTACGTTGAATGAACATTTGATAGATGGCGTTATCTACAATACAACTTCGAAGTAATATCGATAAATTAAATGTTGATGTTGAATTACTAATAATTCCGTCAAGGGCTACGAAACACTGGTTTGCAAACTTAAATATAAAATAAATCCACGATAGCATATCTATATCTCTTAAGGTTAACTCACAATAATTATTTTTATGTTCCATATTTTAACTAAAAACAATATGTTATTTTCGAGTCTGTTGTCTTTTGTTCAGTATTAATCCTTATGTAAATAAATGCATTCGTTAGCTTCGTAATTATAATAAAGATCAAAATTGTCTTTTAAACTGTATGCATTAAATAAATACGTTTAAAGTTATTGGGGATATCAAATTATATAATTTCCTTCAAGGGGTACGATAATAAAATTCAGTCAAGGGGCAAGATAGACTTGATTGAAAACTTATCTCAATAATAAAACATTAAAAAATATTGATTTTGAGTCGACAACATACATATATCTGTAAAACTCGGTATATCGCGACTTTTGTTTAATTCCAAATTCCAACTATCGCCATATTAGCCATTTTGCCCTGATGTCATCCTGATCCTTAGTTCATTATGAAATAATATATACCTATAAATCGATAACAATTAATTATCATACAAATAAATGTGATATAAATTTGATTTAATTTACCCACAATATAAAATTACGAGGAATTACCGATGAGTTATATATTAGGTATACTTGCGCCATCTATCCACTAATATGTTGAATTACATTGAATGCGATAGGTGACGTTATTTACAAAACAACTACGGAGTCTATCGATAATTAAAAATGTTGATGTTGAATACTAATAATTCCGTCAAGGGCTACGAAACACTGGATTGTAACCTTAAATATAAAATCAATCCGCGATAGTATATCTCTATCTATATTTTATCATATAATTTCAACGGGGTCGAGATTTGTGCGGGAAAAACTTTGCGATACAATCACTTTTACGCGGGCGAAGCCGCGGGTACAGCTAGTATATTATAAAATAAAAATAACACTATCTTTTCTTTGAATAAGATCAGTCTTAACTGAGGTTAGCCTCCCTATATTGTCATTAGACCAGAACACAATAGCGCTTAACACTGCTGTTGTTAGGCAGAAACAGAAGTGGTGGTGGTGTTCCCAGAATCGTCTTACTGAGAGTTCTACTATCTTTAAAATTTCATACAGAAAAAATGTATATTGATGCTTAAGAAAAGAATAATAATTACTACTGGTACCCACTAGTTAACTAGTTCCAGTTTTAAAGGCACCATGGGCAATGATTTTGCCTTTAAAATTCCCAATCCCATTACTTTTTACATCAGTTCATTGGGAATAACATTAGTGACCAATGGTTGTAATGAGAGTTTGTATGCTCACATCATTTGTACAATTTCGCAGGTAGTTGCAATAGTCGTTCTGGTGCAGCCTCTTTGAACAGTGACCCAATCTCATTGACGTCGCCGAGAAAGAGCACGCTTAAGGTAAATCTGTTGTTTGTCTTTTTACTTTTAGTTAAAAATATTTCTACAAAAATATTTTGTAACTTAGAAAAGACTTGCACTAGGTGAGAAAAACCGAAGATTTCATGGTGGGCCCCTGAGCAAGCTCAGTGGCGCACCTTGAAAAAGACTTACATATGTCCAGCACTGATGATGATAAGAAGTGTATATTTAGAGTTTAAACGTAATAGTTATATATGAGCAAAATTTAAACCATTTTGGATGTTTCTCTTGTTATATCATTAATTACTGAAATGCTGATTTAGGAAACTTGATATATTTTTAATATAGTAACTAGTAATATGATCGCAGAGCTTCACTCGACATCAGCAGTAGTATTAATTATTTTCCAATAACATATTTACATAATGACTATGCTACGTAATATGCATTTCATAATATTTCATCGTGACATCCTACTATTTCAATCACATGAACAGTGCCACTTGTGCCTACTCGTGCTAACAATGAATAGTACTTCACTGCTTAGTCTCTTCAATGATAATTTAGACCTGTAGTAACTACATCCGCCAGCTTTGTGTCACGAAAATTGATGATTTTATCATTTAGGCACTTCACTTAAGTAAATTCGTCTAATTTCTAATTGTGTTTCAGATTTTAAGAGATAAAAAGCGTTATATGAATTCACAATAGATTTTTTCAAACATTTTCTGGTGAATTATAAAATATAATATAGATGTAATTAAAAAAACTACCTATATAACGATATATAAATGAATATTATCGATATGTATGTGCTGTTTAATAAATATACGAAATACAAAAACATAACATGTGTCTTTCTAAAAAATAAATACTATCGGAGTAATAGTCAAAGTAGTATCATTTACCAGTGCAATTTCACCCTTGTTATCTATCCATCACCCATGTTATCCATCACCTATGTTATCCATCACCCATGTTATACAAATCATTAAAAAAATTAAGCAATCCCTGCTTACAGTACCGGAGTACCGGAGTATATATTTTATTTAATTAATCTAGCAAGCGTAATAATATTTCAAAGAAAACACAAAAATGTATTTATATCGATTTAATAATTTAGTCTGGCATCTCTCATGAACAGTGATTAGATTTTACACGAACGTCAATTTATTTGTGTTAATAGTAAATCGAAGTGATTATGTTATCTTGAAAATTCTTTGGAAGATACAATTTTTTCTCCAACACATATGTACGTCTTTGCGTCGTTTCACTGCGACGTTCACCTTTTTAATTACAGTGAAATTGCACCTGACGCTACGTTCATTAGATAAGCTCACATCACTGATTTACATAATTAACATACTTATCGATTTCCACAGCGCAGCAGCGAGTCGGAGCTCAAAGAGAGACCGGCCAACGCTGTTCCGCCGCCAAAAAAACGCGTACAAATCCAGGAAATCTCGGTGTAGAAGACTTCTGAGGGTAACTCAAAGTGCTTGTGAGAAAAAATGGATAAAAAGTGAAGTGAAATGAGTGATAATATTTATTGAGAAAGATACAATGTTGCAAGAAAATGGACAAGATGAAACTAAAGTGAGTGATACTGTTTGTAGAATTTGTGGATGAGTGAAGCTTAACGGTTCGATGACTGCTCTTGCATCAATAGTTCGATGCGGGTGGCGTACATAGGTACGTATATGTATCGCGTTTGAGGTTAATCCTTCGTATATTATATATCAACTCCTGACCAATATACGGATTTAGTCAAATTCCAATTCGGTTCAGTTGATTTTGTGTATATAATTCATATCGTATCAGGAATGTGTTAGTGGCTAACAAATTAAATTTTAGTTACTTCAGAAGTCTTTAAACTATTCAATTATCCACAGGAACTGTTTTGTATCACATAGTGTTACTACCACTTCGATGTTTTTATGTCATTAGAATCTTAAAATATTCATGTGACTTCAATTCTGTGATTTTAAATTTTCTTAAAAGACTGACTAATTACAATTTCTGAGATTTTAAATTGCATTTTGTTCGACTTCTGGAGCAAATTTATTTTTGAAGGCACTTCCGATACGTCGCTCTGTTTGTCTGTCATTGTCGATAACATTATATTTATGTTGAGATGTTAAATTTTATTGATAGTTGATGACTCGAAGTCTGTTCTCATTATTGTAATAACAATATTTATTGTAGTTATTTATAATCAAAAATGATTGTTATGTTTGACTTACCTCATCTTTAAAGCGTGTTTAGACGTTTTTGTATAAAATGAATTGTTGTCTTTAGTTACCAAAATGTATAGATCTGTCGATATTATATAATGCCAAGTTTCAAATAACTGACCATCTTTGTGACAAGACTCCATAAATGTTACCAAATTAAATTAAATCCATTTATTTGTGCATGAATCCATTTAACTGCCGTCAATACTACTTACAAATTATTTAGCTCAGAATTTCGCTCAACTAAGTTTCAATTTCATGGGCACTCCTCTCAATAAGAAACTTTAAGTGGTAATTGAATACAAACCGTTCGGAGCTAATTTGAAGATTAAATATTGTTACAGATAATAAAATGAAAACCGAAATTTCAAAGGACTTGTTTCATACTTGGATATTGAGTAAAAAGGTAAAACTGTAAGCTTCTAAATGTTCAAGTACATATAAAGTAAATGTAACGCCTTTTACTGAAAAATATTCAATTACGTTTCATCAAATTTTAATATATTCGTCGTCAACCCATTATTGTCCCACTGTTGGGCACAGGTCTTTTCTTGGAATGAGAGAGTTATAGGCCATAGTCCACCGCGCCGGCCAAGTGCGAATTGGTGGGCTTCACACACCTCCGAGACCTTTTTTTTAAAGAACTCTCCGGTGTGTAGGTTTCCTTACGATGTTTTCCTTCACCGAAAAGCAGTGATAATAAATTTTTAATACGCACATAATTTTAGGAAAATCAGTGGTGCGAAGAATGCCTGGTTTTGAACCTTGGACTTTCCGGTCGAGAGGGCAAGTTCCAACCATAAGGCTATCACTGCTCTATATTTTCATCAATTTTAATGTGTACTACCAATCAATCATTATGTAATTGTTATGTAATGTAACACATCTTTTATTTGTTTTCTCTTATCCCCACAATTTTTATTTGTACAGGTTTCAGTGGCTAAACATAAAAGTTTTTTCCATTTATTTTCTCAATAACTCTTGGTATGATTTATTCGGCAAACTTTTCGGTAATAGCGCCGTAACTTATTGGTGTACAAGTACGTTATAATTGATTTAAAGGTTCATGGAAATGAACAGAACGTGTTGGTTTGTATTTTTAACTATGTGTTTACTATAGAGAATTTTATTAGGTTTACAACCCATTCTGTTTGGCTAAGAAATTTGTAATCTTAGGTAAGATTTAGTGAAAATGCTCTGTTGAAAATCTGTTATTACCTTTATGTATTTCTTTATATGACAAGTCGTTTATAAATTACCGTTTTCTAACGTTACAAAATATATTTGCATTTTGAATCATGTTACAAAGATGGTCTAGTTTATATCTACCTACTCTGTAAATAGATATACTTTAGGTTTTTAAGTAATGTAAATATTAGAAGTCGTCGTGAATATCTGTGAACTCCGATGGTTTTCTCATCAATGATATGAGGTTTTAATAAAGACCACTTTTTCCTGATGCTTGACGTTTGATTTCATCTAAAACACTAAAACAAAATATGAATATAATAAGCCATGAGCAGAAGCAAATGTAGACACCTTACATATACATTTATATAATACCAACGACTCGCCCCGGCGTCGCACACGTAGCATAGCAGATGTGAAATATTATAATATTGTGCATGAAATGCTAAACTTAACTAAAGTATTGAAGTTGATAAGAATTTATATTGAATCCATCTAAATCAACTTCCGCATTGTACGTTACCAATTTCTTAGAAGTTATAATTGATATAGTAAGTTATCTTTAAAAAATAGATAATCATCGTGGACTTTGTAGGTCTATAAAAGAGGAATATCTCACCATGCATTGTTTTGTTACAAAAAATAATGAGAAGAATTGTTATCAAGATTTAAATCTCCCAAGCGACTTGAATTTTTGCAATAAATAATGATGTGTTACATCCAATTTGCACAAGAACTTGACAACGATTTGTTAACTTATACATCTAAATTATTTATGATGACAATCTTAAAAAAAAAGTTCATATAGTTTTTAATCTACATATTTACATATATTTTTTGTTCAATTTATCATTGATTTTAAGTAAAATTTATTTTCATTATACACATCACATATCATAATTCATTAATATGCATGATAAAAATAAAGACAGAAAACATTAATGCAACTTTCTAGTCAGAGTCAAAACGAGACATTTAAGAGGCGTTAAAATCAAACCGTTCCCTCCCACTTCGCACACAATTCCTTAATGGAGCCGAAAGGCCATCAAATAAACGTTATTAGCGGAGGCAGCTTGCCCAGCGAGGGTCGTAAAGTCGTTCTTAAGCGTTATCAGCCCCAATCGGCGGTGACTCCGCAACCCAGATACTTCCATGAGAAAAACTTTTAATGCCTTTCCTAAGAAATTGCTCCACCAACTGCGAGTCAGATTCAACTGGATTTAATTATACGTCAGCAAGAATATTTTGTTAGTCTATTAAAAAATTATCTAGAATCATGAAAGACCAATTACTCATTTTTTATGGTTTTTCTTAGGTTCTTCATTATTCATTCCTTCTTCTTGACAAATTATAATGGTTCAGTTATAATGCCATATTCCAATAAACGTTACGTTTAATAAGACTTACCGAAACAATTTCAAGTATCTAACTATAATATAAATTCTAATATCATTAAAATATGTTCATAGTCTAGTCTAGTATAAATCATAGTCTAGCACTATCGACTCCAATGTCTCAAAAATATGAAAAAATACGAGTGCACCATTCCGCTTACCTTTGGTAGTGAGACAAGTGGGAAGCTTCCCATCGCAACTTCCCAAATTAACTATTCTGCTAAACCTTCACCAACAAAATTATACTCCTTATTGTTCCATATTTTTTCAATAGAAATACTCTGAAAGCCGTCAGAGATTTCTTTGTTATCTTTAATTCTTTCGCCCCTGCAGTTCGAGTTGTTCGAGATAAAATATTCTTTAAGACTTTGATAAATTACTTAGGAGGTTGTATAATGAAATCTTGTCCCAACACTTTGGAGGATAGCAGCGTTCACGTAAAGTTTGATTTTGTTAGCTTTATTGATGGTAACTTGAGGCAAGGGCGGCTTAACATAATCTGGTTTCTTTGCGATATTAAAAGTAAACTTAGTTAATGAGGGTTGGAGTCCTGAAGAGCAATTAGTGTTCAAGGTTGTATCAAACTTTATTGTTATGATTTAGAATTTTAGTTTTGTAGCAACTGAAATAAAATAAGATTGGCACAAGTTTTAGCAACTCTAATTAAAGTAACAATAAAACCAATCTGTCTAATTTTAGATCATAATCGTAAATCAAGCTACGTAACATGAATACTATACGATACCAACACTATAATATTGAGAGTTCCGTAAAAAAATCTATTCATAGTGATTTTGATTGAGCAACTGGTTAGCAACTAATATTTCTAAGTCAGTAGTCAGCACTATATGCAAGTAGTAACAGCACAAATCATCTTAGCAATATAGCTAGAATCCTCAGCTACTCACGCATCGACGTTTTTAAGACTCGTCATACCTATCGACTTAAAATATTTGTAATTTTCCAACTGTCGCAATAGTTTAGAATCCGCCACAGTAACATTCTTCGTCTGCTTAAATAATTTCTAAAGAAAGGTTTTAATGAGAAAGTATTTAAGTTGCGTGATTTTACTTAAAAAAACAAAATCACATTTGGTACAAGTACCTTGTCCATACCAAATGTGATAGCAATGACATTATTCGTGCAGTTCCTAAATATGTAAATTTTATTATTTTTATTTCGGTCAAATAAATACAATTATTAGTACTGAGAAACAAGTTCGTTATGTTTAATAACTGTGAGATTAGTATTTATAAATTGGAGTGTTACTCAATAATTCATAAAGTTTATTCATGATTACATTTTAATGATTTTCAATACATTAAACAAATACTTTGTAGTAAACCTCCCCCAAGTGAAAAAGGATCCACGAGGATTAGTCGATACAAAAAGGGAATTTTCTAACGGTTATTAAACAGTGGACCATACAAATACCTTAATTATTCATAGCCGCAAAATGTTCATTTAACGAAATTTCCCAAAAGTGTTTCATGATTAATCTAAGTAATCAGTTTTTGACACGACCCAATTTCAATTGTGCCCGAAGATATATTTATAGGTATTAAGAACAAAGTTCATTGATTCAGAAAACAATGGCTTCGAAAAGGATCCCGGTCGAAGATAAAGAACAATTGCCATCGAGTGTTCCTTACAGGCGTTTTATTATGAAGCTGACGGCTTCAATGAGACTGCAGCTAATTTATGATTGGACCGCCACCAGGCTGCCAAGTAAGAGGATTTTAGATTCTATTCCCTTAGAATTTTATATAAATTCAATATTGCTGATGAAAATTTGTCCTTTGATAAATATGACATCGGCATACAATTTGAGCATTCAATTAAGGATGTAAAGGATGGAATTGATGAAATTAAAATTTATATTTATAGCAAATACTCTCGTACTGTAGGAATTTAGTGCTTCTTATTGTTTTAACAACCAATATGGATTGATTCTTAACAATCTCCGAAAAATAAATACAAAGTACGTATATTATAATCATAAGCGAAATATTACATGCAGCCATATTTTTGTCTATACGGACTATTTTATATCTTCTTTATATCCACAAGAAATATTCATTGCGGTGGCCAATTTGGCAGATAATTTATCTGTCCCAGGGAATTGAACACAAAATCTATGGCTACATGGCTGAAAATTTCCGAATTACTCTACTAAGATATAACACTATTTTACATCGCAGCTTCGTCTGGAACCTTTTGGAAATTTCTTTATCATGTATACTGATCTCATTTGTAAACGTTAACTAAAGCATTGCCTTTAATTATTCCTTAATTATTAGTTGATATGCAACCTTTGACATTTTAATCTATTATAGGAACAACCTTTGCATTAATAACATCAATAGTTATATGTAATGGATCAAATAAATATACATTTTCAGGTTTTACTGCTGATACATATACGCATATGGCAATGGAAGAAATATTTTTCTTCGCCTACCACAAGACAGTTTTGGACAAAGTTAATAGTTTATTTTAGGATATATCTTTAGATTTATTTCTTAGATCTGTTCTCGAGATGGGCGTGACAGAGGCAGCAGTCATCAATCACCGGTTACATTCAATATGTCTATCTGAAGCTGATGCCGCTCCGGAATGAGATATCGAACTTACGAAATATTTTTTATGACTTTTGGATGTTCTGATAGTATTCGATAACTAATAGCTCTTTTAAGTTAAGTTAAGCTTACGAAAATTTTACAGAATTTCAGATAAGCTAAATGTGAACTCCAACAAATGCTACTTTCGGTATGTGAAAATATTTTATACACGATAATACCGAGAAAAAATAAAAACTAGCAACTCCTACTAGCTCTTACCTGCGGCTGCGCCCGCACGGTCAAAGGGAATTAACATTAGCATTAATAGCGGGATTCAGAACTTGCAAATGAATACCAAGGTCTGGAACTGGTCTTGAACTGGTCGATATTATATCGACCAACAAAACATCGATATTCTCATGGGAGAACGCGGTAAAAAGTAGCCTACGTCACTCTCCGCCCTCCTAACTATCTCCCAGCATATAAACCGTATCATATAATAGCTATATGGCAACGTGAAAGAGGAACAAACAAAAACACTTTCACATTTATAATATTAGTATGGATTTCGAGTAAAAACATCAGTTCCATGGATTTTATGGAACCAGTTACAAACGAACACATTATTTTTCCGATTTAATGTTTCCTTTTGTGGATGCAAGCGATCCGAAATGGCTGGTTACATATGTACGGTAGGATTAATGTTCCTTCAAACGCTTTGTTGCTTTATTTCGTCTCAACATTTTTATTGTGATCCTGATGCTCAGCTCTGGACTCACGGGATGGTTACATTGTGTCTGGTGCGTGATTAATGATCCTTGAAAAGTTTGTTACTTTGCGCATCTTTTTGGTTATGTTTGTTAACGATTTGGTATGAGCAGTTATTAGTGTTTCTGCAGTTATAAATTTCTTATCTACTGCCTATTTTTTAAATTTTACTGAGAAAATTAATTTAAGATAATATAATAAAGTTGGGCATTCACGTTAAGACGGTCGCACGGACTGTCGCAGGAACTACGGTCGTATGCGATAAGTTTGATCGTGAATGGCTTGGTCTAAAGGCGGACTGTATGACCAAGGTCATGTCGCAGGTCCGTTGAAGTATTAAACTTGAATTGTCGTCTCTACAGTCCGTGCGACCGTAGTAACGTGAATGCCCACATTAACTTATGTTTTTATCCGATTGAAGTAGCAAACGAGCATGCAGTCCAACTGATGGTAAGTGATCCCTGCCGCCCATGGATATCTGTAAGCAACTTCATACAGAACTGAGGTTCGAGCTAAAGTCAATCACAGACGCGCTGTTACTCCTGAACTACAATGGTCGCGTTATACAAGAGCGAGCCGACAACCACACACTACCACCGAAACACAAGAACTGAACGTTGAAATTCGAACTGCAGAAGCCCAATTCTAATTACTAGATTACGTCTGTTTCAATATCATTTATATTAATAATTAATATAAAAGCTTTTATTATTAAATCTACAAAAGTGAAACGTTGCAAATAAAATCCTTTATGCTTTGAAAAATACTTGGTGCGATTTTTACAGCGAGCAAATATTAGTATTTGAGAAATGTTTATAAAAGTTCATGTTTGTTCGGCGTTCGTGCAGAATTTTGTAACGGCACCATATAACAGTTTATTTTTGTGTTAAAATCTGTCGGTAAAATGAGTTAGTCGAATTTCAGCATTAATGTTATTAATACTTTTGTACCAGATGGACATTATTTTATCAAGTTACCAAGTTTTCTTTGTAGGTCCTACAGCATGAAACTCGTCTTCTAGTCTTGAGCTTTAAACAGGAGCCCTGAATATTTCGGAGCGGAAGTAACTTGTAAAATCATTTTTACATAAAAACCTCAAGAAATAATATCATTTATTGTTAATATTTTAATCGATAAATACTTAGATAATTGTAAAATTATTTCTTAATTTTTTAATTAAAGATTGCCTCCTCATCGACCCTAGAGAAGATTACAATCCTGAGTTTCATACAAATGCCTTGCCACATTTAGCGGTTAAGGTCTCGGAATATCCCTAAATTCAAACTATTGACTAATCCTGAAATTGAATAGAATTTGGTGTAAGATTTTTACCAAGTCGCACTTGGCAAGCGCGATGGATTACGCGACTTACGTACATCACGGTAGTATTCATGGAAATTTGTAAGTGCCTGCGTAGGCCTATGCAAAATAAAGACAATTCATTTCATCTGCCATCGCTTAACGGCACAACGCGTCTAGCACTACTACTCACTGATATTCTGTTATTATAAATCGCCACGTCTTCTCAACTGTATAATAAAATACGAAACAAAACTAAGCAGAAATATAAAACGTTTCTTTCTCGCGCCATAAAAACACTGACAAATAGCAAAAGCAAAAGTTTTCGAATCCCATCGATGACTGCTGGAAATAATGGTTATAGATTTTCGCACACAATGGCTGCGAGTGATTTACGGACATTATCATTATGCTGCGCGACGGTGCATTGTTCAATGTCCTGATATTTGTAGATTGAGATACTCATAATGTTCGTGCATTTATATTTATAGTATAACTAGCTCTTACCCGCAGCTTCGCCCGCACGGTCAAAGGGAATTAACATTAGCATTTCATAGCGCGATTCAGTACTTGCAAATGAAGCCTACTAACTCCATCTATTAATAACGTCTGGAAGTAATAGATATGTATCAACTAACAAAATATTGATATTCTCATGGGAATGAGAGAGCGCAGTAAAAAGTAGCCCTCTATCTGTTTCCCAACATATAAACCATGTCATATAATAGCTATGTGGCGACGTGAAAGAGGAACAAACAAACACACTATCACATTTATAATATTAGTATGGATAGTATGGATGTTATGACGGTACTAATTATAAGCAAGTTTTAGAAGCATATTGCAAGCGGTGAAAAACTACGGTCACATCTATTCTTAGAGTGAAGAACATTCTGTGTTTCGATAGTAGGATGTGATTGCTGGCTCACTTAGATTCCTTTAAAATATTTCTACCAATTCTTTAAGAATGATGAAATGAAATATATATATATATATATATATATATATATATATATATACTACCACCCGAACAGAACACGACCTCAACTGTATATAAATCCGCTAGGCGACAGTCCTCCAGGGCTCGTCCTCGTAGGCTAAATAGACCGTTTCAAAATACTATTATGTTACTTTGATGTAAAACACAAGTGCTAATTTAAATAAATTATTAGGGTATAACCCATTATTGTCCCACTTC
This sequence comes from Spicauda simplicius, assembly GCA_949699795.1. NCBI lineage: Eukaryota > Metazoa > Arthropoda > Insecta > Lepidoptera > Hesperiidae > Spicauda > Spicauda simplicius. The sequence continues at coordinate 21,798,065 of OX453064.1, read as the reverse complement.
TGGGTAAGGGTCTTCTCTCAGAATTAGAGAGTTATAGGCCACAGGCCACCGCGCTGGCTAAGTGCGAACTGGTGGACTTCACACACCTCTGAGAACTTTTTTTTTAAGAACTCTCGGGTGTGTAGGTTTACTCACCGAAAAGCAGTGATAATTAATTTCTAATACGCATAAATTTTAGAAAAATGAGGGATGCGTGCCTAGGTTTGAACCTCGGACCTCCCGATCGAAATGGCAAGTTTCAACCATTAGGCTATCACTGCTCTTAATAAATTATTATAAAACAAAAGTCGACTACTCAAACAGTCAAACGAAATGGAAAGCAATTAATCGATTCAAATAGACGGGCTTTTTGTTTCAAAAATTCAACTTGTTTTAGTTATCTGCATGTTCATTATCATCAATGACATCCGTGAAGAATATGAACCTTTCCCAAATTCATTAATAGACAACAGTGAAGAATATGGTCCATTCCGGCCTACATAATTCTCTACCAGTTACATTAGTCAAATAACAACCGAGTTACATCGTGTATTAATCCTAATGTGACATCCGTTGTATATATCCGTGTTAACCAATTACAACTAACGTACATCACGGTAGTATTAATGGAAACCCGATAATGCCCGCCGCTAGTTATCGTGAAATATTAGAGCGATTATAGCTAACCACATGGTCTAGTAATTAATAGAATAGAATGTGATTGTAATTACCTGATTGTGAAAGTGTATGTTGGCTTTTGAATTGTAGTAGAATGCAAGGGCAGATAGCCTAATGGTTGAAACTTGCGCTCTCCGATCGGGAGGCACGAGGTTCAAATCGCCTGGGATTTGAACCTGCACCACAGATTTTTTTTTAATTAGGTGCGAAAGACAAAATATTGTCACTGATTTACGGTGAAGAAAAACATTCTCTTGTGTGAAGTCTACCATTTCGAACTTGGCCAGCGCGGTAAGCTGTTCCCTAGAGCTCACTCATTTAGAGAGAAGACCCGTGCCCTGCACTGGAACAATGGATTGACGATAAGAAAGCAATTATATAGACAGAGCCTTCCATTGCTTCCAAGACTGTCATTAACAAAGAAACGATTATTCTTGTAACAACCTAAATTTAAGCTCCTCAGTTCAACAGGCGTCGTAAAACACGTCACAAGCATACAATTACTCGCACACGTCACTACACACCGCTAACCACTACCCATGAGACCACATGACCGGCCGCAGCGTACAATCTCATTTGACGGAGTACTGAACTAACATTAACCTAACATTATGTATTCAAGGCTCTTGTAACTTAAAATAACTAAAATATTTACACAACACGGATTCATTTATTTAACACCAAAACTGCCTTGTTTTTCAAAATGAATTTTGTTATTAGTTCATAAATAGGAATTTTAAACTATTTATGTTAATGGCACTTTAAATGATTATAGTAATTATAATCATCCCTAGATAAGAACCCCACATAACGTTTGATTTTAAGTTCGTTCTAACCAAGAAAGCTACCATTTCTTTAAAGGCGAAAGTAATATCATAAAATAATTCCACGTTTTATTTGCTCTGCGTTTAACGGTAGAAACGAAGTCAAGACTATCCACAAGAAAGAAGAGAATTATTCTAATAACTAGTGGACCCGGCGAACATCGTTCCGCCTAAAAGTCGAAAATCTAAAATTATCAGTGTTTCTCTACTATATTATACACGTATCATACATAAAAACCTTCCTCTCAAATCACTATATCTATTGAAAAAAAAACGCATTAAAATCCGTGGCGTAGGTTTAAAGATCTAAGTATACATAGGGACAGACAGCGAGATGCGACTTTGTTTTATACTATGTAGTGATAAAACGCTAAACTGAACTTAGTTAAGAGTTTATCAAAGGCGTAAACGCGTCACAAGCATACAATTACTCGCACGCGTCACTACACACCGCTAACCACTACCCATGAGACCACATAACCGGCCGCAGCGTACAATCTCATTTGACGGAGCAATTAACCTAACATTATGTAACATTATATATTGACATTAACCTAACATTATGTACTCCAGGTCCTAACGACTCGTAAATGAATAAATTATTTACACAACACGAATCCATATAACTCGTAATTGACTAAAATATATACATAACCTACATTTATTTATTTACACCAAAATTTTTCGATTTAGATAGATATTTATTGAGAATAATACTAATCTCGTCAACCTATTATTGTCCCACTGCTGGGCATTCTTCTTCTTCTCTCAGAATAAGGGAGTTTATGCCAGATGTCATCACGCTAAGTGCGAGTTGGTATTCCGGTTGAAGTCGTTTCGAGATCCCAGAGTCCTCCTTTTCAGCGCCGAGGACGGCCACCGGGGGGGTTTTAGTGCGGTAAAAATCCCACATAACCCTGCGTCGCTCCCACGGCGTCGGGTACCTTTGGAAGGTTTCCCCCTCGAAAACAAAAAAAAAAGTGCGAGTTGGAGGTAATAATTATATGTTCAATTAATATCATTTATTTCTGAGTTATTTTATTGTTAATAGCAGCTCATATAATTAATTGTAAGTGATTTTTGCACTTAAACCCAGATTAATTCAGTCTTACCTGAAGTTTGAAAGGGATCTGGTTCCATTTATTTCTTACAATAATATGTGATTATGTGTTATAATAATAGAAAAGAATGTTAAGTTTTAAAAAAATGTATAATTGCCTTCACCATCATACACCTGTAAAAATAGACGTAAGTCTATTTAAGTAAATTTAGAGTCTACAAAATGTATGTCTCTGAGAGCTGTTACACAAGCTTATATTCTCATATTTCACAAGCTTTGGGCGTCAATATGAGGATTTTGCTTTTACGCTTGTACATTTGGTTTTATGCAAATCGTAAACGAAATTACATAAACTGTAGTCTAGTAGATTTGAGTAAGTATCAAACTGCGTTGCTGTAATGCCACGTCAACCTAAAGTTTGGGCTATAGCGCGCGTCACTAAATAATATAAAAATCTAGCAACGAAACTCAATTCACACGCTTTTTTGTCACATGCTTTCGACACGACAATAAATAAATAAATAAATAATTAAATAAATAGACACTCATAGTCCCACATTAGGATTTTCTCCTGTGTCGTGGGTAACATGGACACACACAAGACGAATACACAAACACCCAGACCCAGAACATGAATCGAAACTCATCATTCAGATACCTGTCTGGCTGGGAATGGAAACAGGAACCCATTGCGCGTCAGACCAGTATGATAACCGGTGCGCCACGCGGGTCGTCATAATAACGCGGTCGACTAAATAGACAAACACTCATACAAACCTTAAGGCGGAAGACACATTAACCTCCTTTTGTAGCATTCGGGTAAAAATAACGTGCAAATTAAATAAGCTGTGTGTGAATCTAACACCTTATTAAAGCAAATTGTACGTACGTAGCCGTGACACTTATGTTTCTAGAAAAAAACGACACAATTGATTGACCAAATCGATAAATTGGATCACAACGCTTTCGCGGGAACCATAAGATCAATTTCACATACGTACCAATCATGTTTCATCTGTATTGAGGTAAACGAGAGGTTTATGGCCAGTAGTTACAGATGTCGGTCGTTAGCGAGTGACCTAACCGAACCGGATAGCATCTAATTGCCGATCCGGTATTAGCGTGACCGCCAAAAGGTATACTTTGAGTGATGTTTGATTTAAAAGCTAATTCCCAATAACGTCCTGGCATTTCAAGGCTAAATTATTTTTATTATACTACTCAGTCCGGTCTTTAATCCATACATATAAAAATAAGTTCCGCAAGTGTGTACAGCTAATAAAATAGTTTCGAAGACTAGAATATGATTATGAATAAATAATACGAAAAATTAATACATATTTTTATATTTAGAAATTTTGCAAGAAAAGAGGTAGTCCCATTTAGTCCTCAGCGGTTAGAAGTTTTCTGGAAGGGAAAACTTATCTTCAGATGGACTGAAATGTAGCTAGTTTCAAATGAAATTACGCACGTAGAGAAGGATTGCGCAATGCTTATATTTTTTCAAATAATGCATAAAACATACATAAAATCAACTAAAAACACATTCCACTCACTACCTTACATTTGACACAAACACATACATAATAAACGAAATAAAACATTTAATAATACATAACGTCAAAAGTGTCACATGACTTTGTCAAAATACCCGCTATTGCTTTTAAATGCGACTTAGTTAATAAACCTCTTTTTACCTTTAACGGCTGCGTTTGAAATAACTAGAAAAAAATATGTGCGTGTACTAGCGTACACTCGTAAAAAGTGAAACTTCTTTATGACGTTATTTTTCAAAAAAATATTTACTATATGCAACTTTACAGAAATTGGTTAAATAAAGTAATAATCTAATCTATAATAATCTATCTAATATCACGCGTGGTAGGGATAAGAAAAAGATGGCGCGTAACGGAAAAAAAAAGATGGCGCGTAACAGAAAAAGATGGCGCGTAACGAAAAAATGTTACACAAAATTTTTTTCCAACCCCGATAAAGAAGTTTCATTTTTTCCAACCCCGATAAAGAAGTTTCACTTCAAAAAATGACCTAGTACAAGTATGAAGTTTTCAAGTATCGCTTAAAGGACTTTAGAGCCCGTGAAGAATTTTAAGTTTCCTTACAATATTTTCTTTTACCATCAAACTAAATACCGCTAACGTCAATGTTTAGTACATAAAGAAACATTTTCACTTCATATTTGTTACGAGTTAATTTTTAATTTGCCTTTAAGCAAAGGATCATTAGCCAAAGTAATTATGCCGTTTCATTTGTAATGCACAAATAATATCACGCTAATTGCATGAAATCGATCCGTCATAATAGCGTGACTAATGCGATCCTATTTAGCCGTGTTTACCAGTACAATTACAACATGCAACTGTGCTTAGCCATTACCCATTATTGACTCTGCGGGGCACGGGGAATCTCTCAGAATGAGAAAGTATAGTAACCGAGCTTATACGGGTGTTAGGACATCACCTTCATGCAGAACATGGGTTCCATCTGAATTCAATCACAGATGCGTTGCTATTCCCGAGGACTATGATGTGGTCTGAGGTCGCCTCATGTGAAAGTGTGCCGGCAAGCACACCCTTCTATCCAAAACGCAAAAAAATCCTTCACGCTAGAAATAGGTGTGGCAGTGATACTTACCCGGCCGAACAACACTGGTTCTACCACAAAATTAGGATGTGTGGGTTCCCTTCACCGCACCTAAGTCATAATTATTGTTAGTATACACATCGCTTTAAAGAAATCAGCGGTGTCTGGGATTCAAAATCCAAAAACCCTAAATTCCAAGGCCGAATTCCAACCACTATTCACCAGTCACAACAATCGAAATTCGACCATAATTTAAATTAAAAAACTAAACTTCATATCGTCCAAAGTAACACCAATATTTGTCTAATTTAAATAAATTGTAATATTTTTCAAGTTATTTTGAACGCAACCGTTAAAGGTAATAAGAGGTTTATCAACTAAGCGGCATTTAAAAGCAATAGCGGGTATTTTGACAAAGACATCTGACATTTTTGACGTTATGTGTTTTCATAGCAAGACATTGAATGTTCTATTGCGTTTATTGTGTGTGTGGTTGTGTCAAATGCAAGGTAGTGTGTGTAATGCGTTTTTAGTTGCTTTTATGGAAAAAAAATTGCATTGCGCAATCCTTCTCTACATCAACTATAACCGTGCGTAATATCATACTCCTCCGTCCACACAATTGTATGAATTAATTTAGCACTGAATAACTTTGTCCGTACTTCGTTTAATTAATTTACTACTTATATTTATTCCGTACTGCGTACACATAAAATTCATAATTACGTCCAAACTTTCAGGTAAAAGTACGACTCTCTAAGGAATTTCGGAATACGGATGTTCAAATTAATTATTAATTACGGACAAATTATTTAATAATCTCTTTAAGAAAATGACAATTATAGTCTATAATGTTTTAAAGAGTTTTTGGTGGAAGTTGTAGGTCCAGAAACGTTTTCATTATGCGGCGTTATTCAAGAATTTCCTGGACTTTATGTATTAAGGCACGATCCTGCTTTAGAAAGCTCAAAAAATTGTTTTTTTTATTGCTTAATTATACTCCTTATGTATTAAAGAAGGCAAATTTATATAGGCTAGTTTGAAATATTCCCAGAGATACAGGACTGAACGCAGTTCGGTATCAAGCAGGTTCGCTCATCGAATAACTCCGAAATATGTACCGTAAAAAAGTTTGATGATCGATCCAAACAGTATTTTTTAATTTATGACGTGCTATATTTTCTAAAATAATACTAGTAAATTCTATGAACGTTATTCATTTTATATATTACAAAAAGTACATTTGCCAATATCTCACTCATACACGTAATCTATATATTAATACGTGAAGTAAAAACTTGTGAAGCATTTTTAAGTAATACATATGCCGCGGACGGATCGTATCAATCTTTGCACGGTTATAGTGGACGTTGAGAAGGAGTAGTGAATGTTAATATTTGTTTCAAATAATGCTTATATTACTTGAAAATTATTACAATTTGATTTGATTTTGAGAAATATTCGTACTAGTTTGGACAATATGAAGTTTAGTTTTTTTTTATTTAAATTAAGGTCGAATTTCGACCGATGTGACGGGTGACTAGTATAAATTAATGTAACATTAGTTGGACTTCTGTTGCGATTAGATTTGAGGTTTCTACATGTCAGTCTTTCATAACGCTGTTCATCTTTGATAAAATAACTCACAGGCATCGGTAGTTCCAGGATCAGAATAGGGCTACGGCATCCCCTGCTTGTCATAAGAGGTGACTAAAAGGGGCTGCGGGCGCCTAAAGTGGAAGCTCGACACGTACGGTCAGGCGACCCCCGGAAGGTCGTAAACTAACCAGACCGAGCGGTGGAGCCCGATGAGGCAACGCATTCAACCGGAGTGGTTGCATTCCTTTGAAGATCCCGAAGTCCTCTTTGTAGCGCTGAGGACGGCCACCGGAAGGGTCTTAGTGCGGTAAAAATTGCACATAACTATGCGACACTCGATTTGACCTTTTGAAGGTTTCCCCCTCGAGAACAAAATGAAAAAAGTATCTGAAAATATTTCGGCATGCCCGCAATAATGTACTGCGTGTTATCATACGCACGCGTACAAATGGTTCGCTATCATTTCTCAAACCATTGTACCTATATTGTACCGATCGTGAAACCACTGAAACGAACAGATTATTCATAGGCGAATGAATAATTAGATATAGACACGCCTCCAGATTTCTCGAAGACGTTCGATCGGGAACGGATTCACCTGAGACCTATCCCAAGACGCGGCCTATTTGCTTCGATGCTCCACGATGCTGAAGAATCTTGTCTTTGATGTAGGTAAATAATGAAAAGGAACGAAGATTAAAGAAACAGTTCCATGACCAAGCAACCATTTGCAAATGGTATCACTTGATATGGACATGGATATATGGATGGACTCATTTGACAAACTATAGCCTCCTGTTTAGTCAGATTAAAAGTATCTTACTGAATTTTACTGGAGCTATTTATCTGCATGCTAAAACTAGATGGCAGTAACAAAAAGACGAAAAAGATATAACAAAGAAAAACGACAAACTCGTTGAGTTTCTTGCAGAACTTTTCATATATGTTCCGACCGGTAGCGTAAAATAATGTACCGTAGTTGAACATTTCTAAGAGCCCTTTTAGGCCTACCAAATAAAGACATCTATTTTGGTGTCCTATATGCAAGAGGTCCACACCAAATACACACCACGATTAAATCTTAAACAAATTATTTTAACGACAAAAAAAAGAGCTTTTAGTAATTTACTTCAAGTGAAAAAACAAGTACCAACTACAGTTTTAACCCTACAACCCTACACTATCCGCCGCACACAGTGTTCTTACACTGGCGTTCTACAGCACCCCAAGACACATGTCTACGCCGTATGATTTGCGCCGAATAATTGGTCAATAAGAAGTACGTGTTCACAAGGTAAAATCAAAAATACACGGGAGGTCAAATCTGTAAATTTTAAACTCGCGAAATAAATTCAAAAACAAAACCTTGTGGAGCATTTTAGCCCCCCACGTAGGGTTCTAGGGTTAAAATATATTGTAATAAATCATTTTATGTTTAAAAATTATTTTATAATTCATGCAAATTAGCGATTTGTAGGTATATATATGTGCAATTTGCGACGCTACTTAAAATGCGTTAAAGGTCTTATGTGATATTTTTGTAACAATTAATGTAAAACAACGATATTAAACTACTCATTACTACTTCACTATAATACTAGGAAGAGGAATTCGGATCCAGTATATTATTATATGATTTTGAGTGCTTAGTATCGACTTTACCCAGTACGAGCCACCTCTGTGAACAGAATTCAGCGCGCGTACAGGCTACCGTCTAAACTTATTAACTACACGCGCAGAGTGCTTCGCTTATGGCGCTGGCAAATGGAAATTTCGCGAAAAACCCGACTGAATATTCCCGTTTGCGGAACAGAATCTGAAGTACGAGCAGGTTATTATAAACTGGATATGCCTGTTAACCGTTTTTTTATGACTGACGCATCAAAATATGTATACACAAAAAGTGTTACTTCCATTCGAAGCTTAAAGATACTTCTGTTGTGTAAGAACATAGATCACTGCGTAAAAAACAAATCGATTCAAAGTTTAAGTTATGCTACAACTTAAAAATAACAATGTGTCTGTAAGGCAGAAATTTCTCTTAATGGCTTCCTTCTTAAAACTAATCGAGTTCTAAAGTATTCATTCAATATGCTGATACAATTATAAGATTTTATTCCAGTACATACGGAGATTTTTTCAGTGTATTAGTATCCAAAAAAAGCATTAATCTATTCGGTTGTTTTGTTTATTTTATAACACATTTTAAAAAACGATAAGGAAACTCAGATATTGCTGACCTATGCATAATGAATATTGCTCCCAAACTCTCCACGATGAAGTTATGTTGTCTGAGAATAATTATCACCAGAGCAGAATCAAATCGATCCGAGGTCTCGCTAGTCTTGAGAACTATGCTACAACTTCAAAATAACAACGTTTCTGTGAAGCAGAAATCTCATTAACGGCTTCCTTATTTAAGGTAAGCAAGTATTTCAAGTCTTCATTTAGTATGCTGATCCAATCAGATGATTTTGTTTCAGTGCATTCAGGTGACTCAACAATGTATTAATATACAAAAAAGCTTAGAAGTATTTCATTCCATCCATCAGCCTTTTGATATCCACTGCTGAACATAGACCTCCCCTAAATGGCACCACTCCAACCGGTCCTGTGACTTCTGAATCCAAGGGTTTCCCGCTGTCATCTTCAGGTCATCGGTCCTGTGCTCCTTTTGCCAAACGTGATCGCCAATTTCATTCAGTTTTTTTATTTCCTAACACGTTTTAGAAAACAATAAAGGAAGACCTCCAGATCTTGCTGTTCTATGCATAATTAATATTGCTCCCAAACCCTCCATGATACTTCAGAAATAACAATACAAGTTTCCAAAACTCGACAAAAAATCTTTTGCACAAGGAAAAATATTGTTAAGAAATTCGTTAACTCTTTTTTGTTTTAAAAGTCGAGTGCAAATTAATTTCCTGATTCGTAATTTCCAGGAATTTTTGACTGTTCTTGATCGTGCTCTTATTCACTGACCTCACGAAATATTTTTAAGGTAAAATAAAATTTTATAAATCTTCTTTTGAAATTATATAAATCTTCATCTTTAAAATGTTTATAATCAGAAGAAGAGTGAATTCGAAAGTGCTTCGCAATTGTAGTGATAAGTACCTACATTCAGTGGATGGCTCGCTAAAAACACATCACGAAAATGCGATTTATTTGTCGATTTTGGATAATTTGTTTCTTTTAGTATATATAACAGAAATTATAAGTATTTACAGGTATAATGTGTTTTTTCTACGTTATGTATTAGAGTGTTTAAAAGTCAAATTTCCAAGTGCAATGCACTATTTATAAATATCTTTATCATAACATAAAATCATCTAGTTTGAGCACATCTACAGAACGCGCCCCAATGCTATCAAAATTCGAAGAATCAATTTGCATGCAAAACCTACGCTTTCGATGCAGTCGTGAACTTCAGAGCGGGTTATATCGAAAGTGCGCTGAATATGCAATCTATATTATAATCTTAAACAACAGCATACTCAGTTTTCTCACGATTCAGTGTCGAGTAACCGTGACACAAAAGTGATTCAATAAAATAGAATCATAAAATTGATATTACTGACTTATCGCAGCTAAACACTAAGATTATAGGGCTTGTACGTTCTGACTAAAAGCTACCATCGCCACTCATATTTATATCGAGAAGACATTCTTATGTACCAACGTTTAGCTTGACTTTAATAGAATCCCTGTTATTTATAGAGGTATCCATGTTTGCCCATGGATCTTCCAGTAGCCAAATACAATAAGGTACACTACATCTTACTTTGTCATTTATTTTAAATATTCTCGTAATTAATATAGCAGACGTAGAACTAAAGCAATGTATAACAGTTATAGTAACTGGTTAGTCATAGCTTAATGGTTAAACACGGCTTTTCAATCGAGGGTCCGAGGTTCAAATTGCGTATTAAAAATTAATTGTTTCTGCTTTACGGTGAAGACAATGTGGTAAGAAAATCTACACACCTAAGGGTTCTCAAAAAAAGTAATCGAAGCATCTCAAACTACAATCCTCTCGTTGTGAGATTAGACATGTGTGATGTGTGATACAATAAGGGATGACGAAAGTCGCTAATGTATATTTTTAGTTAGATATCATAACATAATAGTGGTATAAATGTTATGTATGATAATGATTCTCTCACAATATGAGAGGATCGTTGCATTATTCAAATCACAACAGAGTCGACGTGCTTGCGAGACATCTTCAAGGCTTGAACTAGCTGCCGAGATCTATTTGAATGGTACAAAGGGATAAAGAGTATAACGACATCGGAATTGATAGAAAAATCGCTGTATTATTATCTTTTTACATATAACAGTATATTACGCGTGCATTACGTGTTTATATAACTTAACGTAATTGTATATTTAACACTTATAATTACAATTAGCTTATTAATAATGAAAGCTATTTCACTTGTAAAATGATAGAATCTAAATTGTGTTAGTATGATTGTTTGCAGTCGTCGTCAACCCATTATTATCCCACTTCTGGGCACGGGTCTTCTCTCAGAATTAGAGAGGCCACAGTCCACCGCACTGGCCAAGTGCGAACTGGTGGACTTCACACACCTCCGAGAACTTTTTTTTTTAAGAACTCTCGGGTATGTAGGTTTTCTCACGATGTTTTCCTTCACCGAAAAGCAGTGATAATTAATTTCTTATACGCACATAATTTTAGAAAGGTCAGTGGTGCGTGCCTGGGTTTGAACCTCGGACCTCCCGAAAGAGAGGCTATCACTACTCTATATGTGTAGTAATTAAATCTAAGTGGTAAAGTTTACAGTGATTTAAGTATAAATTTAATATTTAATTCAAATTGATACCAAAATCTAAACATTCCATAAACTGATTTAGAAAAAAAGATTAAAATAAGGAAAGTGTGACTTTATGGGAATGCAACAAATTTGAGGGTGCTTGAGCTAACAAAGCGGAGAGCGGAGAGCTTAACGGAAAGTAAATTGACGTAGTTAACAATAAGCCATGACGTAATCAACAGACAAATGCAAATAATAAGCAATATTATTATAGCAACAATTAGGAAGTGATCCACGGAACTGCATTCACATTTATAATTTGACAGTGACAATGAATAAGACATAGGAACGTAGTGTGAGGATATTATGCTAATTGTTACAAGAAAAATATTGGTGAAAGGTTGACTTGAGCTCGTTCCAGTAGGAAATAAATAAAATATAGCTCGCGGCTTACGTGCCCGCTTCACTTTTGACAGCTTATTACAATCCGGAATGATTTATTTACAATCTGTTCGCCATGATTTGCATTTCTTACGCAGTTTGCGTTTTCCCTCGTAGTCATTTCAGTATTCGCTTCTGATTTTCCCTCTTCAGTATCATATTCTCTATAGATAACGGTCAACTCGTCTTTATAACTTTAATCTAAAACGTGAAACAAACGTATTTCGGCTTTATACTGAAACAAGTTGACTCGCCGAACTTCGTTTCGTCAAAAAGTGTTAAAAATCTAAAATTATCAGTGTTTCTCCACTATTTTATACATTTATCACTATATCACTACATAGTATAAAACAAAGTCACTTCCCGCTGTAGGACCCCATGTATGCTTAGATATTTAAAACTTCGCTACGAATTTTAATGTAGTTTTCTATAATAGATACAGTGATTCAAGAGGAAGGTTTTAATGATACTTCTAAGACTATGATGGTCGTCTCATTTGAAAGTGTGCCGGCAACCACACCCTTCCACCTAAACGCAAGAAATTTTTCACGGTAGAAATAAGTGTGGCGGTGGTAATTCCCCGGTCTAACAATACTGGTTCTACCACCTTAATAACTTTAATTGCTGACTTCCAGAAATTACCAAAATGTTCACTGTATATTCAATTTATCAAGCAATACATACATATCCGTTACGTAGTTTCGTTATATAGTGGAAAATATATCCCTTTTCCCTTCACGTACAATCGACTCAATGTTTCGTCGCCAAGTTTCGCCAACTTTGCGTGTAAGTCGAACAACCCAGTTTCAGTTTTTGCCACATCATGCCAACATTGCCAATACGCCTATAATACCCCAATACGCCTATGATGCTAACGGATACGATATTGCAACTTCCACTTCGAAATTTCTGAACATCGTTGACTTTTTTGATGTGTAACGTCTCTGATATTTTTCATTTCAAACATTTAATAGGAACGGGTGTTGCTTTGTGAATTTGGTTTCTATGAAGTCTGTTTCTTTTATCCTTTTCCTCCTCGCGTCCTCCGCTAATTATTATGGTCAAAACATTTTACACTAATCAGAGACCAACATGTACAACGTTATATTTTAAACTACGCTGACACCGTCTTCCAGTTTGCCAGATGGTAGAACCAGTGTCGTTTGACTTTGGAAGTACCACTTCTACACCCATTTCTAATAAAGCAATGCATTCTTTGCGTTACGATGGAAGTGTGTTGTTGCCGGCACACTTTTATATGAAGCGACCATCACAGTCATCTGGAGTAGCGACGCATCTGTGATTGACTTCAGATAGAACCCACGTTCTGTATGAAGTTGATTACAGATGTCCATGAGCTGCAGTGACCACTTACCACTAGGCATGCTCGTTTTCTACTTCATAATTTAAAAAAAGCCCGTGATTTGCCACAAAACAAAATATCAGGGTGATGGTTACTCAATTACTTCACGACATAAAAAAAAACTTACGATAAAATTAAAAATACTAATCTTTCAAATATCAATAGCATTTTAATGTATTACCTATAGATATTAACAAATCAATAAGAATACCTAAAAGATATTTAATGATCTTGTGTTATACAAATCTCGTTTATTTTAACTTGATAGCTAATTATGTATGTATGAATTGAATGCCTGGATCTAGGCAAACCATGCATTTAAAGCTAGCGGGATAACCACGTCGCTAAGCTCAATAGATGACCTGGTTCAACTTTGGAATTTGCGAAATCGGATTACCGATTCTAATTTCTGCGGATTAACTGCTGACCTAAAATTGTGTGCCAGATATTCGAAGGATTTGTAATTTTTAGGATGTGGAATGAAATAACTTTTTAATGCAAGCTAAACTCAATCTTTCATTATATTTTTTTGAACATAAGTTTAAACTAATATTAATATAATTGAATGTATTAACACAAATCGTTAAAATTTCTCTCTCATAGACATAATGTTTTGATTAAATAACATAGCTAAAAACGAGAATTTTACAGGAAAGCCAGAAAAATGTAAAATAATCTCCTATTTTTTTCAACACAGAAAAAAAATAAGTGGCTTACAGTATGGTTTCAGAACTAAGTTTTCTATTCTAAGCTAAGCTATTCAAAAAGGAGGTGGTTCTCAATTTGCCCGGTATATATTTTTTTGGATAAAGCTATCTCTTACTTAAAATTTCTGAATTTTAAATTGTGTGAATAGCAGCACAAAGTAATTATAGCAGTAATTTATAGAATAATGACAAGCACACTGTTAGATTATATGTACACTTTACAGGTGTTTCCGTTTCGATATCCCCACACAAAAAATGTTTGAGGCAGCAAACAGGATGACATTACAAAAAGTTTCCAAAACACATCTTGTTCGGCTTATGCGTAAAGTTCGCAAACATTGTCGTTGTGGGATTGTGGGAACGCACAGAGGTGGCTCTGAATTGGATAATATTCTATCCTCTTATCATCCTATAGCACATTTGTGGGTTCCACAGAAATACTTTGTGTTGTTATTTATATAAGGTATTAATGCATTATCTCTGTGCTTGTGATCATTGTCGTTGCTTTAGAATATACATCTAGATCAACAATTTATTAGCGGAAAATTTTCGAATTAGTAGCGTCTTAAGAAATGTCTTTATTTTGCATAAGCCTTCGAAGGCACTTACAAATTGTCAGTTACATATATTTTTGAAGTGAAACTTCTTTAGGCGCATGAGGGTAAAATTTTTACAGATGAAACGTCACGCCGGTATGCAACGGAAGTGTCGGAAAAGAGAGAGAGAGTGATCGAGACCGATTGAGAGAAAAAGTGAGACAGAGCGAACGTCGTATCACGCCTTTTTCCCTTCCTCTTAATCTTGGAAATTTAAAGTTTTAGATTTGTATAAATATAAACAAGATTTATAAATTAGTTCGCCAAAGAAGTTTCACTTCTGACATGTGTACTTTGTACGCACGCATGTTTTTTTTACACTACCACCGGATTGGAGCACAACCTCAACTAAGAAGATCCGGCAAGATACTCAGTGGGTTTTTCTTTTCTCTTTGTATATCTTCTTTATTGCCATATTATTTTTACATTGGTTATAAAAGTTAGCTCCAGTTTATGTATGTTTCCAAACTACACATAAGCGATTCAAAATATTTAACAATTATTATCCGATGATTAACATCGTTATTGGCAGTTTAATATATCGAAACACAGATAAGAAAGCAAGAAAACAGTTAAAGTAACAAAGCAAACTTGCGTGTCTCTAAACATACTCACTTCACCGTGGACTGCTTTCACAAGAGCATTACAGTGGAGAAAACTAACACTATTCTAGTGAAGAGGCGCGACACTTTTTCGGTCAACGAAACGAGACTGTTTTATGGTCAACAATGAACCAGTTGAAAAAACAGTTTGTTTCGATAGGTTTATGACATCAACTAATACTGAACAAGGCAAGAAACTGTAACAAATATAGTAGTTACGTTGTCAATATAGTAGTATAGTACAAACAAATATACACACAAATATAGAAGTTACATTTAAAAATGTTCGTTAAAGGATGTTCACAATAGATAGTTTAGACATAAACGACGTTACGTTTTTGTCACTTGCTAATCGACGCGAAGACGACGGTTTAGTTTGTGAGCGTTGGAAATAATTCCTTCATACCTTTTAAACGCTAAATCAGTTAATCAGTATACCATAAACTAGTTCAACAGTTGACGCGCAATAAACAGTTTAATAAAACGGTTCATTAATTCAACGCCCACTAGTCCACTATTAAATATAACCTCTAAAGTAACGTATATTCCA
This sequence comes from Spicauda simplicius, assembly GCA_949699795.1. NCBI lineage: Eukaryota > Metazoa > Arthropoda > Insecta > Lepidoptera > Hesperiidae > Spicauda > Spicauda simplicius. Next base: position 21,782,284 of record OX453064.1, on the reverse strand, counting down.
TATTTAGCTGCGAGTGAGACCAGTAAAAAAAAGCCTTACGCTAATATTTTTCCTACAAATTAGCATAATATCTCCCAAATCCGTTCCAGCTTCATGTCTTATTCATCGCCCCATTGTCAAACTTGTAATGTGAATGCGGTCCCGCGGATCACTTGTGAATCGTTTGAAAATTCAATTTGTAACTCATTCATGTTTCATTCGTCTCTTGTTTACAGTTGTTGACTGTGTTTATTGACTCGCTGTTAAACCCTTCGTTTCGTTCGCAAACAGCGCTAACGTTATTACTTGCTGGAACAATCACTTTATTTGAGACAGAAGTGATTTCTTGACTTAGACCTTTGAAAGGAAAAATACTATTATTGTTTGCTTCCTTAAATGTTTCAATAAATTATTAACAAGCTTATAGGAATATAAGTTATTTAATGGATAAATAATAATTGAATAAAATTATACTACATAAACTGCAACCTTATTATAAGAATTATTGTTAAAAAAATACGTTCCTCTCGATAAATATGAAATAATAGCCCTAAATATGTATGATTTTAAACTAATATTATCGCGGAATTTATACATTTTCTTATGTAACGTGTACTCACGAAATGCGATTTTTTGAATTTTTTTCTGCCGATATTTCGATCCTATTGCATGGATCGTTTGGTCGTGACCACGATACTCCCTATATATTTTAAAATTGGTCCATATATACAGGAACACTTGATGATTGAAGCATAAAAACTTAAATGAGATCATACAATTTTAATGAGTTACAAAATTCGTCATACCACAAAGTTTCGCACATGCAATTTCCAGCTATCTTATTCACCGCACGACCTCAAAGGTACAAAGGATAAACTATCATCTATGACGTAAACTTCACAAGAATGTGAAGATGCAACTCGTCAGCGAGTTATCCTGTTATCCCGCACATAGCTCGAACAGATCCCGGGAACTAGTTAAAGTGACGACGTTCTGGATCGCGTCGGAACTTACATATGTTGTGCTTTGAATAATGCAAAGGGAATATCGTACAGGTTTAAACAAAAACTTCATATTACCTAAAACATCAGTAGGACCTTTTACACTTAATTTTATACGGATATTTTAACACAGTAACGGAGGCCAGAAGACCAACTTTTTTTTTATAGTTAAGCCAAATAATAAGGCAGATGGGCCACCTGATGAAAAGCAGTCACCGTCGCCTATGGACATTTGCACCAGAGGAATCGCCAATGCATCGCCGGCTTTGGAGGAGAGCTCTTTACACCTTTCTTGAAGAGCCCCATGACATAGCGCTCCGGGAATACCACAGGAGGAAGCTCATTCCACATCTTCCACATCCGCGGCAGGAAGGAGCGCGCAAATCAACTTCTGGTTCTATATTTCTTACGCTAAGACCAAAGTGTAGGTGAACATAATAAATTTCAGAATGAGAATATCAAGTTGGTAGAACCCGTGTAGTTCGACCGGGAAAGCACCACCGCCACACCTATTTCTAGCGTGAAGCATTTGTTGTTTTTCGATAAAAGAGTGTGGTTGCCGACACACTTTCACATGAGGCGATCATCATTATCCTCGGGAGCAGAAACGCATCTGTGATTGACTTCAGATAGAACCCATGTTCTGTATGTAGTTGATTACAGATGTCCATGGGCGGCAGTCACAACTTAACGTCAGGTAGACTGCATGCTCGTTTGCTACTTCAGTCAGATAAAAAAATATATGAGAATAATGAAATGGGAATGAAAATGACTATTATAATTGATCGAAAATTGGTTTATCTGTAACTTTATTCTCTCTCGTCCTATTATTGTCCTACTGCTGGGCACAGATCTTCTCTCAGAATGAGAGAGATTAGGCTATAGTCCACCGCGCTAGCCAAGTGCGAATTGATGGACAAACGCATGCGTTGTAGACATAAACTTAATTCTAAACTTTAAAAAATCTTTAAACAATTGTATGCATTCGAAGCGTGAAGCGTTTGTTTATACTCGTATTACGATCCGAATATTTCTCGAAATTGTAGACGTTAGAAATAGATTTGCGAGAGAAAAGTTCTTTGAGCGCTATTTGGATAAAATTTTCAACGTTGTTTTAACGTGATACAGTGGAATATCTTTCCTTTGAATCCGAGGTACTCGTGAAGACTTGAAGTTTGTGACCGTTGAACGAACAAGATTTAGTTTTGAAACATGCTCAGCGCAGAGATAAGGTAGATAGAATTGAGACAAAGTTCACGCTATTCTTGTTATAATGTAGAAATAGCAAACGACCATAAAACTTTTAAAGTATTGCAATATCTGAAATATTATAACTACTAAATAACTTTAGAAAGATGGCAGAATCAATACACAATCAATCAAGGTGTTAGAACCAGTGTTGTTCGACCGGGGAAGTACCACCGCCACACCTATTTCTAGGGTGGAGCATTTCTTGCGATTCGATAGTAGGGTGTGGTTGCCGGCACACTTTCATAAGAGGCGACCATCATAGTCCTCAGGAGTAGCAACGCATCTGTGATTGACTTCAGATGGAACCCATGTTCTGTATGAAGTTGATTACAGATGTCCGTGGGCGGCAATGACCACTTACCAACTTTTGCTACTTCAATCAAATAAAAAAAAATCATGTACTACACCTAAATCTGACATGAAGCAGTCCTGAGATTCAGCTTACTAATAGTAGACGACGAAAATATTTAACACAAATATTAAGCACATCTGTGATCAAGCCCAAATAGTACTGGTCGTTATATTTAGTTACAGATATCTATGACTGCCAGTGTCCACTTATCATGTGAACCACATGCTCGTTTGCTACTTCAATTATCAAATAAAAAATTACAAATCCATGTAGCACTAGTGTATTCATATTATTCGTGTATTCGTGTTTAGCAATGTAACGTTTAGTGTAACCGTGTGGATTATCTTAATACGTTGCGGCGTCCTATTACTCACAACGAATAGCACCTCCATGCTCGGTTCCCCGACATATATGTAACTTTATAACTTGCAACACACATACAATTGTGTATAACGTATAGCGTTGTTCTGAAGCTAAATCGCTTTGCATAGATATGACTTGTTTGTTAAAATTCAAAACTGCACCAATCGCGCTTTGCATGTAAACTGGCCCTTGATCTTGATATAGCTACATAATAACATCTCCATATTATTATTGAAATGCTAATATTAGTCTATTGAAGATGGTTATCCCAAAGCAATTTGCTCTTCTCGATTCTATGGCCCAGTATATAATAGCGCTATACTCATTTAGGATCAAAATATACGAGGGGACATTGGCATCGATTTTAACCTTGCTTTTATTGCATTTTTATAAGTAGTTGATTAATCAACTGGTTCTTAAAATTTGGAAGTTTAATTTCGAGCGAGTTAGCTACAAAAAATATACGATGAGACAATGCGAAAGCGTGCTATGCGATGAAAATGCGCGCGCGTTTCGTGTGTAAGCACACACGATATTGTACTGTTTTGCTTTTGTAATCCATTTAAATTGTGTACTTAGAGATTAATGAGAATGATCTTTTCAGTCTTGCTTTCCTTACGACGGTGTTTATCTTTATGCATATTTTATTTCTCTTTTTGTCCTCATTTCAGAATTAGGAAAGCTATCACAATTGGCAACGTTTATTTTTACACTGATTTTATTTATATACTCGTAAAATTATCAATAATACAAATTTTGCTAACTCCGAGGGTTTTACTCGAAATCAAGAGATTTTTTATAAGATTAAGTAGCAAACGAGCATGGACATATGTAAGCAACTTTATTACGGAACATAGGGTTCTATCTGAAGTCAATCACAGATGCGTAGCTACTTCCTAGGACTAAGATGGTCGCCTCATATAAAAGTGTGCCGGCAACCACACCCTACCATCGAAACGCAAAAACTGATTTACGCTAGAAATAGGTGTGGCAGTTGTACTTCCCCGGTCGAACTACATGCGAAGTACACCTATTATAAGTTTTTTTTTGTTTAGGGTGACATTTAGGGCTAAAATTTTTATTACAGCTACAATATTTCATGTATAAAAATTTTTTTCGTCGCTAAACTGTGGAAAATCCAGATGTTCTTTTCATCAAATGAGAATAAATCAAATTTTCAGGAGATCATTAGTTGAAATTTAGGGGATTTTTATATTATTTTAGGGTAACAGATTTATAATTGTTGATAACAATAAAACATCGAGTTAACTCATCTAGGTAATATATTTTTATCATATCTATAAGAATTGCTATCCCACAAGTGATTTAGGGGAATAACAGCAATTTGCTTTCGCTCTTGTAGTTTTAGTGATATGCGAGATCGCAAGCTAAATTACATACCTTCGTCGAGTAGCTTTGAGTTAGTACAGTATCAAATTGGGGTTTGTAACTTAGTAAATTTGATCCCTTTTTGTTTTTTTTTTGTTTTTAGGAAACCTTCTCAAGGTACCTGACGCTCTCCGGTTGGATGGGCGCAGGGTTGTGTGGGATTTTTACCGAACTAATGGCTATCTGATGATTTGGGTATCCGATGGCCGTCCTTGGCGCTACAAATAGCACTCTGGGATCTCCAAAGGAACTCCGGAGTCCTCTGAGCACGTTGTCCCATAGGGCTCCTTCGAGGTAACTAGCTGGACCCAATGCTCGGACTGATTTTTACGACGGTATGTAACCACACATACCGCCGTCCTTCCAGGGATCGCTCGACTGAACTGTTCGAGTTTTCACTCTAACCGCCTGCAACCCGCGAAGCCCCATTTAGTCGCCTCTAACGACAAACATTGTTAGAGTAGTGATAGCCTAATGGTTGAAACTTGCCCTTGATCGGGAGGTACGAACCCTGGCACCACTGAATTTTTCTAAAATAATGTGCATATTAGAAATTAACTATCACTGCTTTTCGGTGAAGGAAAGCATCGTGAGGAAACCTACACACCCGAGAGTTCTTTAAAAAAAGTTTTCGGAAGTGTGTGAAGTCCGCCAATTCGCACTTGGCCAGCGCGGTGGACTATGGCTTATAACTCTATTCTGAGAGAAGACCCGTGCCCAGCAATAGGACAATAATGGATTGACTAGAGAACGACAAAGCCCTATTGTGATATTGGAACTACAGACTCAGAAGGCAATGGTCACCACTGTCACTGAAAGAAGAAAAACGATTGCAGTAATTACACAACGAAATAAGCAAAATATTTAAACGTAATATTTATTTATAAGACGTCATAGATCGAATCGTTTGAATTCGAATAAAACGAAGTGGATTGCTGATTCACCGAGCATTGTTATGACGGCTATCGGATTTCGAAGTGCATCGACAGAAAACGCTTTGCATGCAAATCAATATTCATGGCTCTTGATGTATTTATCTTAAACCCGTTGTAAACTGCTTACATTGACTATTCTTCAATCTATATGCAAAGCAACCGACGATTATTGATTCTGTAGGTTGTTACTCTTTATTAAATACTTTTCAGCTTATTTATTAATCGTATTATTTAGTTTAGATGTTAAAATAATTTATGTTAAAACATATATGTCGGCATTTGTTTTATATGCGACATCAATATCTTCATAAATGGTGTGGGCGACTATGGGTCTCGTGCAAAATAACAAATCTTGGTGTCAAATCTCTTGATATAATTATTACAAAGACTTTTATCACAAATACAACACCGAATACAATAGTAATTAATTTTATAAAAGAACGAAACGAAGAGACTGTTCCGTGTTATCGCTTTTGAGTGACGTTCACATAATAATTATGTCTGCCACCCTCGGCTATATATATATAGCATAAACCGACAAATAATAATTAATGAGTATTTTTGTTCCAATCAAGAGGCAATAGAGAGTAACAGAATATATTTTAACATATATTTGAACTAAATGCAGACAAAACCTTTGAATTTGACCTTTCGGTACAATTTAGGTACTTGGCCTTTTAAACAAAGGCAACTTTGGCAAAAAGCCAGAAGTACGGAAATAGGAAAGACAACTCACAAAAGTTTAGAAAAAGTGCAAATCACAAACTTAATTGCGGCCCAAATTCCAAACTCACGAGTAAGGGCTTAATGAATCCCTTTGAGATTTTTTCCCAGATCTATGATTTTATACCAGAAGTATTTTAAGATTAAGCTCTTTTTTCATTTCTATGACACGACCCGAGCCCAGCAATGAGACAATAATGGGTTGATAAGAACATTTTGTACATAAAGTAGCCTCAGTTACAGTTAATCTCAATAAATAGATACTGTTATCTGTTAAAGGGTAGTAGAACGCTGTATTTTATTTGTTAGATTAATGATAGAAGTTCTGGTCTAAAGCGAGATAGTTATACATATCCGAGGCTTTTAAATCTTGCAAATTTATAAAAGCGTCTGTGATAACATCAAGTTAGTAAGACTTTGATCTTATCTTGGGTTAATTAAAAGTGTCTACAATTGTAAGTGGTCACTTACCATTACGCAGACTGCATGCTCGTTTGGCACTCATATCCTGTAAAATCTCTAACCTATGGCCAATTTATCTATCAAGGTGGTAGAGCCAGTGTAGTTCGGCCGGGGAAGTACCACCGCCACACGTATTTCTAGCGTGAAGCATTTCTTGCGTTTCGATAGAAGGGTGTGGTTGCCGGCACACTTTCACATGAGGCGACCATCATAGTCCTCAGGAGTAGCAACGCATCTGTGATTGACTTCAGATGGAACCCATGTTCTGTATGAAGTTGATTACAGATGTCCATGGGCGGCAGTGACCACTTACCATCAGGTGGACTGCATGCTCGTTTGCTACTTCAGTCAAATAATAAATAATAAAAAAGTACACATTTATCAAGGTTATTAAAGCACCAGCAAATGCTTCGCATAGGATTAATCAAAAAATTAAAAACGTATTTTAATCTATATCTATATTCGTATATAATTGAGTACGTCAAAATTGATTGAGGTTCTTCTGAGAAATACTGATATAAAGTCAGGAATTTCATTTATTTATAAAAGTTTTGATATATTTTTTACTGTCACGGATATTGCACGTTTCTAAAAACTAATAAAACGTTACAGTAAAATCCAAAACCCATTTTTTAGGCAGCGACACAAAGCTCTGCCGGAAACAACGAGAGGCGGATTTTCGACAAAATATGGACACAGAGTATTGAAACTACGGAGCAAATTGTGGGGACTAAAACAATAACTTACGCACTACCAATAAATGTCTAGACAGAGGAGTAATACAGTAATAATGGCAGTGTTCCTCGTGTATACTCCGCTGAGCTATAAAAATTATGACCAAAGTCCGATAGATATGAGTAATTTTACAATTACAATTGAAAAAACAATACTCGAGGATCTATTTAAATCGTACAGTATAAAAAAGTTTACGAGTTTCTTTATGACTTGCTAATTCAGATAACAAGTTATATTAATTTAATTTTGGTTATAAAAAATAATTTCAATTAATTTTGTTACTGGAGGACAGTGACAAAACTATGTCCTGTATGAGCGCCCACTTCAGAACAGTGTATTGAGTAGATATATTCTAAACCTTGAAATTATTTTTTACTTTTTTGTGACATGGAAGTCGGTAGATATTTTTTGTCAAAACGTTTTTATTTGAAGACAATCACATACATTTTATACGTAACTCACGATATGTATAACTTTTGCGACAATATTAGTCTAAAATCAACTTAAAATAACTGTTATTAATTTATATATAATTATCAATACAATTACACTTGATAAACTCAGACTTGACATGACTAGAATCTTCAAAATTTAATTAATACAACAAGTCCGATTCCTCACCATTTGAGACATGAAAGGCTTAACCGAAAATTCTCGGCGTCAGTGCGAATCGCCATTTCTTTATTTACGGCTGATCTCTTTGAGACGCGGCAGAGCGAGAACATTTCTAACATCTGCGCATCCCGTAAGGTGCGTCCACTACAGTCGTATGAGAATCAGCGAAACTGTTAAAATATATTTTTGACTTTATATATAAACACTTTTTTCTGATCAGATCATCAGTTTTTAGAACGTACTCCTCATCAGAGCATTGAACACAGTGGTGATTGGTTCACCATGTGACGGCATGCTCTTTTGCTATTTCAGTCAGATAAAAAAAAATCGTCAACATTTTGTTTATAATACAGAAGCCAACGAAAACGCAGTTCTCCTGATGTTAAGTTGCAACTGCCATCAATTGACTGAAAAGAATCTCAGACCAAATTAGACTCTTACTATTAACTAATATAATATTACTACTAATATAATATAATATTAATTATACTACTCTATTATACTCTATTTATTAACTCTTACCTGACGTTTGCTACAAACTTCGTATGTCGCCCTTAGCACCCTCTTTAATACAAAAAACAGCAGCGATAAATACTACTGTTATAGAATAGTCACAAAAAAATAACATTTATTTAAGCATAGTAGGCTTCGAAAATGAAGAAAAATAAAAGATGAATTCCTTTTCAGCTCATCCACTCCGAAGACACCGTCACGATACGTTTTTTGTCTAATTATAGCAGTGTTAAGTACTGCTAATTGTGTGGCATACTTATTTTAGGTGTCCAAACTTAATCCACTAGGGTAGCAGGTCGACCACAGATAGCATTCTAGATTCAGATAGAGTTGGTCATAGTTGCCTATGATGATAGAAGCTAAATTATATTAGATACAATACATGCTTAATTGTTATTGTCCTATTGCTGGGCACGCGTCTTCTCTCAGAATGAGAGAGTTTTAGGCCGTAGTCAACCGCGCTGGCCAAGTGCGAATTGGTGGACTTCACACACCTCCGAGAACTTTTTTAAAGAACTCTTAGGTGTGTAGGTTTCCTCACGATGTCTTATATTTACGACGAAAGCAGTGATAATTAATTTCTAATACGCACATAAATCAGTGTGTGCCTGAGGGCAAATTTCAACCATTAGGCTATCACTGCTCTAATTGGTATTATATGAGATATATATAAAAATGTCTTTCATCTATATTAAGACACTGGTGGAGAACCAACCTAAGAAATGGCTCATAGAACTGTAGAGATAGGAAACACGATATATCTCGAAAGCTTTCGCGTCAACACACAAACTTTATACAGCCAATACGTGTGAAGATTGGTCTATAAAATATCAAGACCATTACATTAAATTACAGCTGCTCGACCGCTTCCAACGGTATTCTGGACTTATATTCTGTGAATGTAATTCTTATCTTTATAAATACATATATGAACTGTATTATGGGTTCGGTCTTTTTTGTATTAAGCATTTTTTTAAATTATAGGCCGCATTATATGAACTATAGACGGTGATTGGAGGTCATCGCAATACTTATGAGTCGATCATAGCATTTATGTATATTTTGTACGGAAATATATATTAATCGTATGTTTAATTATTTGTGTTTGTCAATTTAAGTCCATGTAATGATCAACAGTTCATAAATATGCGTAGGTACTCCTACGCAGATGAGTAGGTATTCGTAAATTGATACCCCAATATGTAAGTATATTGATAGTAGGAACATGTATAAGGAACGGCATTATATGAGGCGACCATCTGTGATTGACTTTTTTTTTTTTTTTTTTTATTTGACTGAAGTGGCAAACGAGCATGCAGTCCACCTGATGGTAAGTGGTCACTGCCGCCCATGAACAGCTGTGATCAACTTCATACATAACAGGGGTTCCATCTGAAGTCAATCACAGATGCGTTGCCACTCCCGAGGACTATGATGGTCGCCTCATGTGAAAGTGTGCCGGCAACCACACCCTTCTATCGAAACGCAAGAAATGCTTCACGCTAGACATAGGTGTGGCGGTGGTACTTCCCCGGTCGAACTACACTGGTTCTACCACCGTGAGAGATAGAACCCCTGTTTTACTCGATTATGAATTTAATGTCCTTGGACGACATTGACCACTTATCACCAAGTAGACTGCGGGCTCATTTGCTGTTTCAATCATATAAAAATTAACATACATAGTTAAGTAACTATTCCATAGACAACATGCATCGTAAGTTGTATGTGTAAAAACCGTTTAAACTGATAGTATGTACTTAATAAATGTACCCCTCTTACCCAAATTACAGTATCAAAGTTATAAGCGCACATCGCTTAATTCCCCTGAGTCTAGGTAAAGTAAGCAAACAACAAGTTTTGGATAAAGGAGCCATAAAACGAAAACGAGGACCGAATTCTCAACACATTTGCACAAAATTACTATCTTATTAAAACTCACGGCTTAATCGAGTTCTTTCAACCCTTTTCATTGGCACTAATGAGGCTCTCCAAAATTTTCAGCACCGTCGAGTTGAGACTTAAACGTATGTAGTTAAAGTTCAAAGTGGAACAAACAATAATGTTAATCAGGAATTTGCTATATCGTCTCTTAGATAGCGAATAATAGAGGAGATAATCCCGGGGCGGATGCTGGCACGTGGCCAGCGGCGCCCAGTGACAGGGCATTGAGACATACATTATGATTATCACCGCAAGGCATCCAGGAGATTGCATAATTTGGCTCCGGTGTGACGCTGCACGTCACTCGGGCTATTTGAGCCAGAAAATATTGCCGGACCATCGCAATCTTTGCAGCATCGAAAAATGCCTTGTGTCGGGAATATTGGTGGACCGTCTATTACGACCTAGGAACGAATAGTACATAAAGACGAAGGCATATTTGCAATTTGCATTTAGTATTATTTGTTAGCAGAGCAGTGAGCCCTCTTGATCGGGTGGTCCGAGGTTAAACCCTGCACGCACCACTGATTTATGTGCGTATTAAAAATTAATTATCACTTCTTTTCGGTGAAGAAAAACATCGTGAGGAAACCTACATACCAAGAGTGGACTATGGCTCTACTCATTCTGAGGGAAGACCCGTGCCTAGCAGTGGGCCAATAATGGGTTAATGAGAGTGAGAGATTATTTGTTAGATTGCGGCAATGAATTCCACCGTGAAGTATTTTGTGCTTTGGTAGAAGAGAGTGGTCGAAGGCAAACTTTCAAATGATCTCATCATTATCATCTTAATCCTGGGGGATAGTAAAGCATTTACGACTCACTTTAGTTAGATCCTCTATTCTGTATAAAGTTTAAACTAGAGCGGCTCGTTTGCTACTTATGTAAAAAATCCTTCGATTATTTTCCAGGTCGAAGAACGTCACAGGATTGTAATTAAAGTAATTAGAAATAAATACGTGGGATTTATAGTACCAGATTTTCTCAGATTTATGCAGCGCTGGTACATGACTTGTGTTTTTACTAATTAACTCAAATCTGTCACATTCAAGCACTACCATGGAAAGTATGTCAGATTTTAATTATACTGTGGCGAGTAAATACGCAAGTGCAAGCAATGCAAGCAAGTGGACCGGTGCGTTCAAACGCAGCACAAAGATCACGCCACTGCTACGTCATATGAGGTGATCGCCGTGGGTGGCGAGTTAACTCCGCCCACTTTCATGATGGCCGCCCCTTTGCTGCAATCTGATACGCCGTGCAAGAATATACCTGCGCGCGCGCCGCGCGTGACTCGTCGACGCATTTAATATTAATTTTTACCATAAAATTGTTTGCTATAAAAACCGTATGATTTTTGTAAACAACACACTTGAAATATAATTGTTCGCTTGCGCTGTACTCTTGAGTTATTAAATAACAGTATTAAATTTCGTGCAGTATTTTAATTTATAAATATTTAATTCACAAATATTTCATTACAAAGAATCTAGTCAAGTCAAGTAATTGCTTAGCTTAGGGAAAGTATTAAGTAGTTTAGGCATCATCTACCTAACACTACATTGGTGACACCGACTGTCTCTTTATCATGACGGAGCAAGGAGAGACGAAGAACGTCTTCATGGAAGCCTGCAGGGTTGGTGTAAGGACGCCTACGTTCAACCCTGACGACCCAATACTTTGGTTTGCGCAACTCGAAGGTCAGTTCACCCTATCTAATATAACATCGGACACTACCAAGTTCTACTTCGTGCTGTCACAGATGGAGCCGCAACATACAGCGGAGGTCAGAGACCTAATAGTAACTCCACCAGCCTCGGGTAAATATGAGAAATTGAAGTCTGAACTTATTAAGCGCCTTTCTGCATCCCAAGAACGTAAAATTAAGCAGTTAATGATGCATGAAGAGCTTGGAGACAGAAAACCATCTCAATTTCTCCGACATCTGCAGCATCTGGCCGGACCAGCTGTACCTGACGATTTTATTCGCACTATCTGGTCAAGTAGACTTCCTACTAATCTGCAAACCATTGTTGCTTCACAGGCAAGTATGACCCTTGAAGCATTAGCCGACTTGGCCGATCGGATTAACGACATCGTTCCCACTGGTCAAGTAGCTTGCGCCAGTACTAGCATGCCAGTAAGTACGCAAATCCAAAATGCTGCAGTGGAACAATTAAGTAAGGCTGTTACAGAGCTGAGCCACAGGTTGGAAGTAATGGAACTGCGCAGCCGCCAACGTTCACGATTTAAGGATTCAAGGCAAAGAGGACCCCATCGTTCCAGATCACGTTCAAAGCCGCGTGACCACCCATATTGTTGGTATCATTACCGTTTCAGAAGCCGCGCAACTAAATGTACACAGCCTTGCACTTACCCAAAGTCGGAAAACTACCAAGGCAGCCACTAGTGGCGGTAAATGACTGCCTTGCTACATCGAGCCGCCTGTTCATCACGGATCGCAAAACTAAGATACAATATCTTATAGATACGGGTTCAGACCTGTGTGTCTTTCCGCGTTCCGCTGTTCGGGAGCCGCGAACCAAAAGCAAGTATGAATTATTTGCAGCGAATGGAACAATTATAGCTACCTATGGCTATCTACCACTCACTCTAGACTTAAATCTCCGACGTGCATTCACTTGGCGTTTTATAATAGCAGACGTGTCAAAACCTATTATCGGAGTCGACTTTCTAGCTTATTACAATCTACTTGTCGACTGCCGCAACCAGCAATTAATAGATAATACAACTACACTTACAGTTTCAGTACCGCAAGCAACATCAACTGAAGCAATTTCATCAGTATGGACTACTAAGGACAACACAGATTACTATCTACTTTTGCGCGAGTTTCCGGATGTAACGCGCCCAGCTGGTAAACCAGGTATTCCTAAACACAATACGGTCCACCATATTCGTACCACTCCAGGCCCACCTGTATCCATCCGACCACGACGCCTAGACCCTGAAAGACTTAGGATAGCCAAGCAGGAGTTCGATGAGATGCTGACGAATGGTACAGCCCGCCAATCAGAAAGCGCTTAGTCTTCTCCGCTTCATTTAGCTCGCAAGAAGAACGATGAATGGCGACCCTGCGGAGATTACCGATCTCTACACGCACGCACTATACCGGACCGGTACCCAGTTAGGCACGTACAAGACTTCGCTCAACAGTTAGTAGGTAGCTCAATCTTTTCAACGGTGGATTTAGTAAAGGCGTACAACCAGATACCAGTTGCTGAAGAAGATATCCCTAAGACAGCAATAACTACACCCTTCGGGCTTTTCGAATTCCCGTTCATGACGTTCGGTCTTCGAAACGCCGCCCAAACGTTCCAACGTTTCATGGACGAGGTTCTTCGAGGGTTAGATTTTTGCTACTGTTACCTTGATGACATATTAATTTTCAGCAGAAGTACAATGGAGCACCAGCAACATTTAAGGCAACTTTTTCAGAGATTGACGGACTATGGAGTCTTGATAAATACTAGCAAATGTATATTTGGTGAGTCAGAAGTAGAATTTCTAGGTTACAAGGTCTCAGCAGCCGGCATCCAACCACTACTTTCGAAAGTCCAGGCCATCCAAGATTTTCCAGTCCCCAAGAACATAAAGGAATTAAGAAGGTTTCTCGGGATGATAAATTTTTATCGTCGCTTTCTTCCCGCAGCTGCATCCGTACAGGCGCCACTAAATAAACTTTTAACAGGTCCAAAAACAAAAGGTTCACAACCGATAGAGATGACGCCAGAGCTGCTTACTGCTTTTAATAAATGTAAGCAGAGTTTGTTACAGGCCACACTACTGGCGCATCCAGACCCACAAGCAAAGCTAGCCATACAGACTGACGCCTCGGATACAGCTATCGGAGCTGTGTTGCAGCAATGGAAAGGAGGAGATTGGCACCCATTAGCATTCTTTTCTAAAAAGCTGAGCCCATCACAGCAGAAGTATAGCCCATATGACAGGGAGCTTCTGGCTATATATGAAGCAATCCGGTATTTCAGATTTATGGTGGAGGCTAGAACATTTTATATACTTACCGACCATAAACCTTTGACGTTTGCCTTCTCAACATCGCGTGAAAACTCCTCTCCTCGTCAGTTCCGGTATTTAGATTATATCAGTCAATTCACTACAGATATTAGGTTTGTTTCCGGAAAAGAAAACGTAGTCGCAGATGCCCTTTCACGCATTAATGAAATTAATTTGCCCATAGATTACCAATCATTGGCCAGCGAACAGAAGACCGATGCAGAGCTCCACGACTTACTGCAGAATGGCTGCAGTCTGGACCTGAGGAAGGTAGCGTTAGGCGAGTCAGGCATACAGGTATACTGTGATGTCACCGCCAACCCAAGACCGTTTGTTACGAGCTCATTTCGCAAACAGGTATTTGACACCCTTCATAATTTAAGCCACCCTGGTGTAAAAGCTACCGTTCGCTTGGTAACTGAGAGATTCGTCTGGCCGGGCATACGAAAAGACTGTCGACAATGGGCTAAAGAATGTCAATCATGTCAGAGAAGCAAGGTGACCAAGCACACTTCGGCCCCATTTACTGCCTTCGAAACTCCAACAGCACGGTTCCGTCACATTCATCTTGACATAATTGGTCCCTTACCTTATTCTTCTGGCTACAGGTACTGTCTCACTGCCATCGATCGAGTCACCCGCTGGCCTGAGGCGTACCCCCTTCAAGAGATCACCGCAGACGCTTGTGCAGCTTCCTTGATGTCCGGGTGGATTGCGCGCTTCGGCTGCCCAGAACGAATCACTACAGACCGCGGCCGACAATTCGAGTCGCACACCTTCAAGGAGCTCGCAGCACTACTCGGTGCCTCGCATCAATTAACCACTGTTTACCATCCCGCAGCTAATGGCCTAGTGGAAAGGCTTCATCGACAACTGAAGGCTGCAATCACATGCCATGCTAGCTCTAACTGGTCCGAAGTACTACCATGGGTACTCCTAGGCATACGCAGCGCGTGGAAAGAAGACCTACAAGCATCAGCAGCAGAGCTAGTCTACGGCGAGCCGCTACGCTTGCCTGGACAGTTCTTCACCACAACGCCTGAAGACACAGTAGACATGACGAGCTTGGTCGGCAGACTCCGTTCCCACATGAGTAAGCTAGCACCACAACCCACATCTTGGCATATTGGTTCCAGGCGCCCGTTCTACGTACCCAAGGACTTAAATACGGCAACACACGTATTCCTGCGCCAGGGTCCAGCAAGAAAATCCCTTGAAGCACCTTACCTTGGACCTTATAAGGTTGTCAAACGAGACAGAAAAACCTTCGACCTAGATATCAAGGGCAAAACACAGAGAGTAACAATTGATCGAGTGAAACCAGCATTTATTGCAAAAGAAACTCCCTCCAGCATTCCAGATTCTCATACTCCCGAGAACCAACCCGAAGTCAAGAAGACAAGGTCCGGAAGAGTAGTCAGGTTCCCAGACTTTTATCGCCCGTAGTTACGGTCTCGGCGGGGGAGTATTGTGGCGAGTAAATACGCAAGTGCAAGCAATGCAAGCAAGTGGACCGGTGCGTTCAAACGCAGCACAAAGATCACGCCACTGCTACGTCATATGAGGTGATCGCCGTGGGTGGCGAGTTAACTCCGCCCACTTTCATGATGGCCGCCCCTTTGCTGCAATCTGATACGCCGTGCAAGAATATACCTGCGCGCGCGCCGCGCGTGATTCGTCGACGCATTTAATATTAATTTTTACCATAAAATTGTTTGCTATAAAAACCGTATGATTTTTGTAAACAACACACTTGAAATATAATTGTTCGCTTGCGCTGTACTCTTGAGTTATTAAATAGCAGTATTAAATTTCGTGCAGTATTTTAATTTATAAATATTTAATTCACAAATATTTCATTACAAAGAATCTAGTCAAGTCAAGTAATTGCTTAGCTTAGGGAAAGTATTAAGTAGTTTAGGCATCATCTACCTAACACTACAATACTAATTCAGATTCACTAAAAGCACTTTATAATTAAAAAATAATTTCAGGCTCTTACTTTTGATTTAATTTCCTGAAATGGCGCGTTAATACATAAAATACCACTATCCCTGATAGGTAATATATTTAATCATTTGATAGTTGGAGTAATAACTTAAAATAAAGGTAAAGAAAAATAGCAAATTATAATAATTTGACAGTTATAGTTGTATGGAAGATATTGTTGTCGTCAACCCATTATCATCCCACTGGTGGGCACGGGTCTTCTCTCGGAATGAGAGTTTTAGGCCATAGTCCACCGCGCTGGTCAAGTGCGAATGGGTGGACTTCCTGAAATTAATGCAATAATGAGCTGTGGTGGTGGTAACCATGTATGAGTGTGTACTAATGGACAATAAGTTAGGTTAAGTGAAGAGAGTAATAAATGGACTGCCGTTAAGTGTAGACGTGTTTTTGATTGCCTTTTCCCCCCTCTCCTCTGCACACCTCAGAGCTTTAATGAGCGCAAATAAAATATTTTAAAGGTTTCCATGATGTAAATGATGATGAATGATGAAATTCTCCAGTGAAACAGTTCGAATTACAACAAAAATAAGTTAACGTTATCTTATTTTTGCATCTAGTTTCCTGAGCAAACGCTTTTAGAGCTGGAAGTAAATAAAGAGTGGAAATACGCAGTAATCTTTTAATGTCTGTATTCAACCGTTGTTGGAACTCCATTACTTGGGAGCATTAAACTGAATATTACAATAAAAATATTATTACTTTATATTGGGTTTACAATTCACATCAGGAAAATTACTTTGCTTTTTGTAAAATGCCAATTGCCAATTTACATAGCGAAATGCCCTTGATCTCGATAGCCAAATGGTTGAAAATATCTGAATCGTAAAATTCGAGGTTCGAATCTTATGTAGGTATTGATTTTTCCTGAAATGATGCAATAGACATTATCACTGCTTTACTGAGAGTTCTTCAAAAAACTTTCAAAGGAAGTCTACCAAATTACACTTAGCCAGCACGGTAGACTATGGCATAAATACCTTTTCAATCCGAGACTCGCGACTAGTTATATTATTGTCTAATGGATAATGATGAAAAGCTACCTTCTGTCTATTGCATTACACAATTGCAACATACAGAAGGTAGCTAGGTAGCAGAAGGTATCATAAAACAGGGATTTTAATGAAGTCAATGAATATAGCAACGTATCTATATTTTTCCATACCTCATATGATAAAACGGCAACCACACCCTTCCATCGACACATAACGAAAACTCAATCCCCCATTTTTCCCAGGTGGCTAAAGAGAACAATATTTACAAATCTCTCTTATAATATCTTTTTTTGTAGATTAAATCTTCAACTATATTACTAACGAAACGGAAATATAAAAGAGAATTAACTTTGTTCTCTTTCAGATTAATACGTTCTAAAATAATCTTTAACACTCATAAGGTTAATAATAAGATTGATTGATATCGAGCAGTGATAGCCTAATAGTTTAAACTTGCCCTCTCGATCGGGAGGTCCGAGGTTCAAACCCAGGCACGCACCACTAATTTGTAAGAAATTAATTATCACTGCTTCTCGGTGAAAGAAAACATCGTGAGGAAACCTACACACCCGAGAGTTCTATAAGAAAAAAAAAAGTTCTCGGAGGTGTGTGAAGTCCACCAATTCGCACTTGGCCAGCGCGGTGGTCTAAGGCCTAAAACTCTCTCGTTCTGAGGGAAGACAATGGAACAATAATGGGTTGTAACCTAATAATAAGAAATAATAATATGCTCGTAATAAATAACCCAAGCATTTTGAAATAGGCAACATAACGCGCCATCAGCGTAACAACAGTTAAACAACGAATTAACTACATTTCTGGCCTGAACTCAGAAAACCCAAACGTAGTTAGTTAATAAAGATTTTCTTAATCCCAACACTCACAAAACTGAAAAAAACCCTTATTTATTAAGCGCTCAGCTTCAAGCCTGTTTACGTTGCCGAAATTTTTGCCAAAACCGCGCTCTTTGTAAAACAAATTTTCTTTAAGCGTGGGATTTCCGGCTTTATCGTCAGAGGCTTAATGTGGAGTGCAAAATACATAAACACATTAATGCTTAAGACATATGCAATTTTGATGTGAAAATTTGTTGCGACGTAATATCTTCCACCAATTCGCACTTGGCCAGCGCGGTGGACTATGGCCTAAACTCTCTCATTCTGAGAGAAGACCCCTGCCCAGCAGTGAGACAATAATGGGTTGACGACAACAATATCTTCCATACAACTATAACTGTCAAATTATTATAATTTGCTATTTTTCTTTACCTTTATTTTAAGTTATTACTCCAACTATCAAATGATTAAATATATTACCTATCAGGGATAGTGGTATTTTATGTATTAACGCGCCATTTTTTAAATGATTGTTTATTGTATGGCTTTGGAGCAGTGATAGCCTAATGGTTGAAACTTGTCCTCGCAGTCGGGAGGTCCGAGGTTCAAACCCAGGCACGCACCACTGATTTATGTGCGTATTCGAAATTAATTATCACTTCTTTTCGGTGAAATAAAAGAAGAAGTTCTTACAAAAAAAAAGAAAAAGTAAAAAGAAAGAAAAAGTAAGCCCTAAAGCTCTCTCATTTTCGAGAGAAGACCCGTGCCCAGCAGTGGGACAATAATGAAGCTCTGAAGGAAATGTGTTAACGGACCATTTTGAAGATCTCCATGTCATAACCTCCGAGGATACTTCAGTGGGAACCTTATTCCTCAAATTAACACAAAAACTTGACACTTGACTAAAACTAAAGTGCTAACTGAACCGTACCATGCATAGGTATAAAACCATTTGACTAAATGGTTTTAACTTCGCGATTATTTGAAAAAAAAATAACAACTTATGGTTATAGAACTTTATTCTCATTAAGAATTAACAATTCACTTACATGAGAAATTACACAATACAAACATTAGTATATTTCATTAAGTACTGCGATTTTATACATAAAGTGGGTAGCAACAAAAATACATCGTCGACAGAGTGGACTATATTATCAAATTAAAACTCTTTACAGGAAAGTTAATTTTACAGATTCTCTTACGAAATTAAATTATAATGTTATTTTAATTTCGTGTGAGAATTTGTAAATGTATATTTAGCTTCTATTAAAATTATAGGACAACAGAGTCATCAGTCAACAGTACCATTAATTTGCCTTTTTATTAGCTTTTTATTAGCTTCACCTGTATGTTTGTTTGTAACCGACTTCTTTGGGCGCGATTTTGACCCACTTTAAACGGCCAGATTTCGTTCAAACTTTGTAGATTTATTGAGGACCGATGACAATACACTAATTTGATAAAATTATTCCATTTTTTAATTTGACTAAAAAGTAGAAAATAAATAATAGTTACAAAAAATAAAAAACACGTTTTTTATAGAAAACCGAACTAAAAAATAGAAAATAAATTTAAATGAAAAAAATAGTGTAGCGGCAGTGCAAGTACCGCACAATATTTATATTCTTACTACCCCCGGCTACGGTAACAATGACTTGCATCAAGTACCAACATTACATTTATTATGCAACTACCCCGGCTATGGTTACAATGATGTTTTGATTTCTTCCGAAGAGGAAACCATCTAAAGACGTTCTGAATAATTTGTTTTCGAAACAAGAAACAACTCCATCGCCGGCAAAATATCTTCAGCATCTTCATCACGCAGCATCATCGCCGGAACTCGCCGCCGCTTTCTTGGAGCACTCGCCGCCGCTGAGAGATGTCCACACGTCGCCGCCGCCGATCCGATGATGCGCGCGCTAGCAACCCGCGCTATATTTATAGCAAGCCGGCAGCACAAGCGAGACGGCCTAGATTTCTATTTCATTCTAACATTTCTTGTAACTACCTTATCTATTATTTACATTTTTATTTATTCATTATTTATAATATTATTTACTTAGTTACTTAAGAATTATCGGTAAAAATTCCTTTTATTTTATTGGTTTGTATAATTATTTAAGTCATTATTGGTCGATCAAAATTGTAGCCGGGAATATAAATATAGGGTGCCTTCCTTAATAAAGCATTCCATTCTCAAGCCTCAACCTTCTGAACAACCAGTAGTTTTATTTATCTACACCACCTGGAGTCAGTAGGACACCACTACACCCTACAGTGGTGATCCTACAGTGTTGACCCCGAGCTCGAACACCGAGGGACCCCATTCTGGAACACCGAGGAAGCTCTGCAACAATCCAGCGAGGAAGCTCTGCAACAATCCAGCGAGGAAGCTCTGCAGCAATCCAGCGAGGAAGCTCTGAAGAAATTTGAAGATCAATCCCTGCAAGAAATCAGTGTAACCTATTGCCGACACTATGGACGAAGCCATAAAGAAAAATCTGGTCGAGGAAATCAGAAGGCTATCAAGCGAAGTTGCCGCGCTAAAAGCATCGCAGGAAACCACGTTTAATCAGTACAACACGCGAAATCACCATCACAGAAGACCACCCTATCGTCGCAGCCGTTCTACAAGTCGAAGTCGTTCAAGCTCAAGAAATTCTCTTTACTGCTACTACCATCGTCGTTTCGGCCATGAAGCAAGAAAATGCACATCTCCATGCTCATTCAAAACTGAAAACATGAAGACGAAGTCGGAAAACTAACTTCCACGCTCGATGCGACGGGATCTGGCGTCACGGAAAAATCCTACCGTCTATTTGTGACCGACAAGCGAAGCAACCTCAATTTTTTGATCGACACTGGAGCGAACATCTCAGTTATTCCGCCGCAACAGAAGATGAAGCCACTGGAATTCAAACTCTATGCCGCAAACAATACAGAAATTCCAACATACGGAGAGAAGACAATGGAACTCGATTTAAATCTACGTCGACCATTCAAATGGAAGTTTATCATTGCGAAAGTCAGTAAACCTATAATCGGTGCTGATTTTCTAACGCATCACCAACTAGTTGTCGACATTAAGAATCGCAAGATCATCGATGGGAAGACCAATCTTTCGTGTAACTCGTTCGTGCAAGCAACAAACCTTCCTACTATAAGAAGTATAGACGTCGAACAGCCATATCATAAGCTACTAGCTGAATTTCCCGGAATAACAAGATTAACTTCAATGAAGCTCACACCGAAGCACAACGTGGAACATTTCATTGAAACAACCGGCCCACCACTTCATTGTCGCGCACGTCCAATCACACCACACCGCTACGAGCAAGTCCGAAGGGAATTCGAGAATATGATAGAACAAGGATTATGCCGCCCAAGCAAAAGCCCTTGGTCATCACCACTTCACGTCGTACCTAAGAAGAATGGCGAACTACGAGTTTGTGGAGACTATAGAAGACTCAACTCTGTTACAACTCCTGACCGCTACCCAATACCGCGAGTCAAGGACTTCACTCATCATCTGTCGGACAAGAAGATATTCTCCACAATCGATCTCAACAGAGCCTACCAACAAATTAAAGTACGCGATGAAGACATAGACAAGACTGCAATAATCACACCTATGGGATTATTTGAATTTCCACGAATGACACCTGGATTGAAGAACGCCGGTCAAACCTTCCAAAGATTCATACACGAAGTACTTCAAGGACTCGATTTCGTATTCGCATTCATCGACGATCTTCTAGTTGCAAGCCCAGATGAAGAAACTCACAAGAAGCATCTACGTATTATTCTACATAGACTAGAAGAAAATGGAATCACTATCAACCCATCAAAATGCATATTTGGACAACAAGAAGTTCAATTTCTTGGTTTCGCCGTTAGTAAGGAAGGAATCAAACCGCCTGCAGAAAAAGTCCGAGCAATTGTCGATTACGCCAAACCACAAACAATTGAAGAACTCAGAAGATTTCTTGGAATGTTAAATTTCTATAGAGAACACATTCCGAATGCATCCGAAATACAAGCACCGCTTCACGCCTACCTTCATAATACAAAGAAAAGAGATAGAACTATAATCGAATGGAACGATGACGCCACGAAGGCATTCGAAGCTTGTAAAGTCGCGATTCAAAATGCAGCTTTACTTGCTCACCCATCACATGAAGCAACACTTGCTATCTTCAGCGACGCATCTGATAACTCAGCGGGAGCCGTACTTCAACAACACATTAATGGAAAATGGCAACCACTTGGCTATTTTTCGAAGAAATTCTCCGATGCACAACGCAACTACAGTACATTCGACCGAGAGCTACTTGCTATCTACATGGCTATTAAGCACTTCAGAAAAACTTTCGAGGGAAGAAACCTGATAGTTTTCACCGACCACAAGCCATTGACTTATATACTTCAGAAGAAACCTTCAACATCGGAAACACCACGTCGTGCAAGACAACTAATTTTTATCAGTGAATTCACCACTGATATTCGTCACGTCAGTGGGAAAGACAACTTAGTCGCCGACGCACTCAGTCGCACACAGATCGACAGTGTATCATGTCCAACGACAATCGACTATTGCAAGATAGCAGAAGCGCAAGACAGAGATAGAGATACGATCAAGCAACTATCGAACCAAAATAACTTATCTATCAAGCAAGTTATTTTACCGATGTCACATCTACCTATCTACTGTGAAGCTTCAACATCTACTATGCGTCCATACCTACCTGAAGAATGTCGTCGTGAAGCATTCAACGCTCTCCACAACATTAGTCACCCAGGCATCAGAACAACAAAGAAGCTCATTACAGAAAGATTCTTTTGGCCTTCAATGCAAGTTGATGTCGGAAACTGGACGAAGCAATGTCTACAATGTCAAACAAGCAAAGTACAAAGACATACATCAAGCAGCCCATCTTCATTTCCACCATCGGATCGATTCGAACATCTACACATCGATATCGTCGGACCACTACCTACTTCACCTCAAGGATATCGATACCTCGTTACGATGATCGACAGAACAACGAGATGGCCTGAAGCAATACCTACAGATGACACTTCAGCAGAATCTGTTTCGAGAATTGTCTACGAAAATTGGATTACTCGATTCGGTTCACCAAAGATAATTACAACCGATCAAGGAAGAAACTTCGAAAGCAATCTCTTCAAAAAATTACTTCAAACAATGGGTATTGAGAAGACTAGGACAACGCCGTTTCATCCATCTTGCAATGGAATCTTAGAGAGGATGCACAGATCGCTCAAAAATTCTATAAAAACTCGTCTATCTGAACATACAACGTGGATTGATGAGTTACCTACCGTATTAATGGGTCTACGAGCAGCACCTCGCACAGATACTGGTATTAGCGCCGCACAACTCACATACGGATGCAGCCTACGTCTACCATGCGATTTCTTCACTTCAACATCAATAAACAACCAAGAGATGGACACCGATTACGTCAATCGACTTCAAGAATCGATTCGCAATGTATCGCATCAAATAACTTCGCACAGAAATAAGAAGCCGATATTTATCCATCAAGACCTACGTAACTGCAAAGAAGTTTTTATTCGCAACGACGGTGTAAGGAAACCATTCCAACCTACATACGACGGACCGTATAAAGTCCTAGAGCGAGATAGCAAGACTTTCAAGTTGGAATTACCCGGTCACAGATCATCCGTTATCTCAATCGACCGACTCAAGCCTGCTTATACTATCAATGAGGATACTTCGGAAGACCTACAGGTACCATCACGTCACCCACCAGAGAGGAAGCAAGACAGCCCATCAACACCTACATCAAGTCAAAGAAAATCTATCTTGAAGACTACAAGATATGGGCGAGCCGTCAAGCCTCCGGTACGCTTTCGCTAGGGGGAGAGTACTGTAGCGGCAGTGCAAGTACCGCACAATATTTATATTCTTACTACCCCCGGCTACGGTAACAATGACTTGCATCAAGTACCAACATTACATTTATTATGCAACTACCCCGGCTATGGTTACAATGATGTTTTGATTTCTTCCGAAGAGGAAACCATCTAAAGACGTTCTGAATAATTTGTTTTCGAAACAAGAAACAACTCCATCGCCGGCAAAATATCTTCAGCATCTTCATCACGCAGCATCATCGCCGGAACTCGCCGCCGCTTTCTTGGAGCACTCGCCGCCGCTGAGAGATGTCCACACGTCGCCGCCGCCGATCCGATGATGCGCGCGCTAGCAACCCGCGCTATATTTATAGCAAGCCGGCAGCACAAGCGAGACGGCCTAGATTTCTATTTCATTCTAACATTTCTTGTAACTACCTTATCTATTATTTACATTTTTATTTATTCATTATTTATAATATTATTTACTTAGTTACTTAAGAATTATTGGTAAAAATTCCTTTTATTTTATTGGTTTGTATAATTATTTAAGTCATTATTGGTCGATCAAAATTGTAGCCGGGAATATAAATATAGGGTGCCTTCCTTAATAAAGCATTCCATTCTCAAGCCTCAACCTTCTGAACAACCAGTAGTTTTATTTATCTACACCACCTGGAGTCAGTAGGACACCACTACACCCTACAGTGGTGATCCTACAATAGTGTTAAAAATTTTAAATAGTTTGAATAAAAAAAAAAAATTATTTTAAAGAAAGCGTGGGGTGTATGGTGTCATAGATATAGGTGGTTGGTTATAGTGGTGGTGGTTATAGATATTTTATTGACAGATATGAGTAGAGTGATTATCATGTCGATAATATCTTAAAAAGCACCCCACGCTTTTTTTTAAATAAAATATTTTTTTTTATTCACACTTCAAAATTTTTAACACTATTTTCTTAATTTAAATTCATTTAAGTTTATTCTCTATTTTTAGTTCGGTTTTCTATAAAAAGCGTGTTTTTTAGTTTTTTTTTAACTATTATTTATTCAAGTGTAAATTATCTTTTTCAGTAGTTTATCACGTGTTACATGTGATATTGTTAGTTTTACCAACTAAAAGCCTTTTATATACTAAAAGATAGTCATCTCCCACCCAATTTGTCGCTGCATACATTACATTGTATGTAGTATTTTGTCTGTTGTTAAACTGAGACCCGCAGCGCTCAGTGGGGTTCTTTTGCAGTTTAGTATATACGTACGAGTAAGTATACCGAATATACGATTAGTTAGTCAATGTTCTGAAAAAGGAAGTAAAAGTGATTTATTTACTGACGTTTGTTTTATTGCATAAGGATACTTTTCATATTCTTTTAAGTAGGAGTTTATAAAATCGCAGCGAATTTTAACGGTAACAATAATTTAATAAGTTTACGCTAATTTTTTTATAAAATTCAAAAAAGCAAAGAGCATGCAGTTCACCTGATGATAAATGATCATTGCCGCCCGTGGAGATCTGTAAGCGACATGAATTAAGTATAGAACCCCCGGTTCTATCTGAAGTCAATCACAGATGCGTTGCTACTCACGAGGACTAAGATGCTTGCCTCATTTTTGAACCACTTCCATTTGGAGTGACTATCATAGTTCTCAGGACTGGTCAGAATACAGTTTATCAAAATGTCCTTAGACAACAGTGATCACCAGACGCTCGTTAGCGGCTTTTACTAAAAAATCACACCAATCAGACACAATAAAAATCAGCTCCTTGCGCTACTGTAAGAACAAAAACGAGAGAAATATCGTCGCTGTTGTAGCAAGGCGTTCGTTTTGTCCTCTTTGTGGCAATTAATGTGTGGCGCGGGACTGACACCGCCATTAGATACTTCGTTGTCGTCGTTGCCACAATAGCGGGGAAAAATGCTTGTAAGTTTCGGAGATGGTAATCTTGAAGTAATGAATACATTTGCAACACAAAAGTCGTATTAAAAAATACTCATATATTCTTCTGTTAAAGATGTTATGAATATTAAATATAAAAAGGGTTTATGGAAATCGAGGAAGCGAGACTAGAACACTATCTTAAATGCTCCGCGTTAGAGACGTGCAATCGTTCATTGATGGAAATTCATATTGGATATTGGTCAAATTTTATTTAACTTATATATGTGCTAAATTAAGAAACTAAACATGTTTTTCTAAAGGGCAAGTCGCCTCAGGTACTAAACTTATACTAAAAGCATTAACATGAATTGTTGATTTTTGTTAAAAAAACGTCATCAGCTCGAAACAACATGTTCTACGATTTGATGCTCTAGACCAGAGTCCGCTATAATGTCTTAATGTAAGTCGGCGTGGAAAGATTGCAGTGATAGCCTAATGGTTGAAAGAGCAGTGATAGCCTAATGGTTGAAATTTGCCCTCTCGATCGGGAGGTCGGAGGTTCAAACCCAGGCACGCACCACTGATTTATGTGCGTATTATAAATTAATTATAACTGCTTTTCGGTGAAGGAAAACATCGTGAGGAAACCTACACACCCGAGAGTTCTTTAAAAAAAAAAGTTCTCTGAGGTGTGTGAAGTCCATCAATTCGCACTTGGCCAGCGTGGTGGACTATGGCCTAACTCTCTCATTCAGAGAGAAGACCCGTGCCCAGCAGTGGGCCAATAACGGATTGATGGGAAGGAAACATTAGTCATGATAAATGTTTTAATTTCGTTAATGTTTAACAGCGGGACCATCTACATAACAGCCATAATCACTGCATTCCGCAGCACATCCGCGCGTTTGAATTTTAGCTACTGTTACTCATCTAGTTACTATCTAGTTAGTATCTAGTTACTTAACTTATAAGATGCCTATTATTTCTTCTGTAGGTGGTAGAACCAGTGTAGTTTACCCGGGGAAGTACCACCGCCACACCTATTTCTAGCGTGAAGCATTACTTGCGTTTCGATGGAAGGGTGTGGTTGCCGGCACACTTTTATATGAGGCGACCATCGTAGTCCTCGGGAGTAACAACGCATCTGGAATAGACTTTAGATAGAACTTCATGTTCTATATAAAGTTGATTACAGATGTCCATGGGCGGCAGTGACCACTTACCATCAGGTGAACTGCATGCTCGTTTGTTACTTGAATCTTATAAAAAAAACTGTTATCCCAGATCAACGGTCTACGGGATAGGATAACAATTGTATCCTGCAGGAACAGTGTGTCTTAAATTAGTAAAATAAGTTTAGTCATCAATTAGTGATGCATAAAATACTCGATCAAATTCAAAAACAACTGATACCGAACTGGTAGTAGTACTCTCATTATCGTGGTCGACGTGACTAAAGAGGGTAAGGCTACGTACTCACGGAGCGGTTTTCACCCGCGGCCGCCGCGGTTGCTGGCCCGCAATTTCTGTAGGATGCAGATATAAATGTAAAAAATTAAAGCAATACTCACGACGCGTTTTTCGCCCGCGATGCGCGCGGTTGTTTGCGGCTCCCGCTGCACCGGCGGGCAACCTGTAGAACCGCGCGGGCCGCGGTCACCCGCAGCCGCGGCGGTTTGCGCCCGCGCGCTCTGCGGTCAGTTGGCGGGCGAGTGCAGTAGTCAGGACCTCAACTGATGGTAAACCGCCCGTCTTGCGGTTTTCGCCCGCCACGTTTGCGGTCGATAATCGCAACCGCGACGGCAGCGGAACCGCAAAAATAGGCGGTCTCGTGAGTTTCGCACAAAAGCTGCGGGCCCGCAACCGCGGCGGCCGCGGGTGAAAACCGCTCCGTGAGTACGTAGCCTAAAGCCGTGGAAATAACCTAGGAAATTATTTTAGAAATTATTATCGGAATTAGAGGCCTTGACTACATAACATTAGGATTACTGAAATATATGTTAGTATAGCGACCTTAGCAAATATTGAAATCAGATATGAAAAACCCGGTTCGTTCTGTCCGGTCATCATTTGGCTCTAATTTGCTGGAACCCGAGCGACCCAATAAGCCGCGACCTCGTCGAGCGCTTTCAATAGCGGATGTCATTATCTGACGGGTTGTATCATATTCCTGAGGTGTATGTCGCTTCAATACTATGTATAGTCGAATGCGATCTTTTCATATTCTCCTTATATAACAATACTAGTTATTCTCAAAATTTTGCTTGCGTTTTAAGCGCAAAATGTAAGAATCGAATACGACTAACTGAAATTTTATTCTTTAATAGTTATCAAAAATAAATTTATCAAATAGGTTAGGTACTAGCATATTCGATACGAAGAACCAAAATATATGTCTAATCAAATTGTATAACCTCAATAGAGCTTCAGTTTTCTATAACGCACAGGTAATATGATCTTATTTTTGATCCTCACCCATCTAAAACAAGCGAAGACAAGTGCGTATCATATCCTAAAACAAATGCGTAGCTAAACGCTTATTTTTTATAACTGAAGTACCACACGAGTTTACTGCATTAAACTTGATAAAAGCGATCTCTGACGCCACTGAACATCTATAAGTAACTCAATATAGTCCCGTGCCTCTATTTGAAGTCAATGTTTCTGTTATTGACTTCCATAGGATTAAGTCGGTTGTCTATACTATAATAAATCTGTAAGAGGTCGCTGTCTGTACATGGAATAAATTTAGGTGAAAACCATTTCTAGAGGTCTTTAATACGATATAGAACCCAAAATAATGGTTTTTAGAAATCTTTTCTGTTTGTCTGTTTGTCTGTTTATCTGTTTGTCTGTTTGTCTGTTTGTCTGTGTGTTTGAAAACGCTAATCTCAGAAACGGCTTAACCAATTTGAATATAATTTTCACTGATGTGTTGTGGGAAACTTCACTTAACATTTAGTGTGTTATTTTATGTAAATCGGTTTATAAATAAAAAAGTTATGTCAATTTAAAACTACGCAGTATTTATTCTGTGTTCGATGAGTGTTATCAAGATATGTAACTGCATAGTTGAATTGGTTGAAACTAAACATGTTATGGTCTGTAAAATGTATTCCTTTGTTATGTATTTTTTATTGGTTATGTGTGTACCTATGTTATTCGATACTATGCAAATCTATATCTCTATATCTATATATACTTATATAAAAACGAAAGAATGCTCTCTCACTCATCTTTTGAATAAACATCGTAGAGCCTAAACTGCTAAAGATACGAATATAATTTTTACTAAGGGTTCCTTTTATGACGTAGACGTCAGTAAAGAATGAATTTTCTGATCCCCCCCCCCCCCCAAGTTAACCCAAATAGGAGATGTAAGTTTGTATGAAAGTCAGTCGATTTTGAGGGAGGCCACCTCAATAAAATTTAGTATTTCGCTTTGATTTTTATGTTAAAACATAGTTTTAAACCGACTTCCAAAAAGGAGGAGGTTATCAATTCGTCTGTATTTTTTTTATTATTTTTTTTTAAATTTTATATTCGTTACTCGATTTCTCCGCACTGGATGAACGGATTTGGATGATTTTTTTTTCATTTGAAAGGTAGTGCGTGTCGTCGGGTCCCATTTATTTTTAGTTCACTTTTGACAGTGGCATCCATAAGAAAAGCGCATAAGTCTGATATTTGCATTAACGATGTGCGCGATAAATCGATGAATACCTCAAATTCCCGCCAACCGATTTTGATGATTTTTCTTTTATTTGAAAGAATGTACTTCAAGGGTACTCTGATGAGTTTGATACGGTTCTGATCACAGGATCCATTTCCATGAAGCAAATTAACGAAATTAGCGATACTCGGCCAAACCTAAGCTGTAGGAGTCCAATTGGGTTGAATGTAGAATGAGATTACTACGCAAAAAAAAAGAAGGTCAATTTTTTTCCTAAAAAAATTGACCTTCAACTCTTCAATCCTGATGATGCAGGGGTACTGCTAGCCTGAACCGTAGAAGTAAGTCAATTTGTTTTTATGGATATATAATAAGATTGTTAAACAAATTCGTGGGACAAAAATTTGATCTTCAACTCCTCAACCCTGATGATGTAATGGTATTTCAAGACTAAACCGTAAGAGTTGGCTATTTGGTATTTACGGTTATGTAATAAAAATACCAAGCAAAGATGAACGGTAAAAATTTTGACCTTCAACTCCTTAACCCTGATGATGACGGGTTATTTCAAGCCATAGCCATAAGAGATGGCCATTTAATGCTTTCGGGTATGTAATATGATTACTAAGCAAAGACACAAAATGAAAATTTCGACCTTCAACTCCTCACCCCTGATGATGCAGGATGCTGCTAGCCTAAACTATACGAGATGGGCATTTGGTGCTTTCAGGTATTTAATATAATTACTAAGCAAAGACACAAGATGAAAATTTCGATCTTCAACTCCTCAAGCCTGATGATGCAGGGTACTGCAAGCCTAAGCCATAGGAGTTGGCCATTTAATGCTTTCGGGTATGTAATATAATTACTAAGCAAAGACACATGATGACAATTTCGACCATAAGCTCCTCAGCACTGATGATGCAGGATACTGCAAGCCCAAGCTATAGAAGTTGGCTCGCAAGTGCTTACGTATAGGTAATAAGAATACTAAACAAAGACGCGGGATATTTTTTTACCTTCAAGTCCTCCCTGATGATGCGGGATAGTGCAAGCCTAAATTATAAAAGGTAGTCACATAATGCTTACGGTTGTTTTTAGTATATATTATGAGTTTAATAACAGCTCATTAAACTGAAATGTGATTAATAAATTAAACTTCAATTCATCAACCCTGATAATCTAAGTACACAACCCACTTAAGCCGTATGAGTTTGGTACTTATTGATTACATTACGAAAAGTGTCACTTTGAATACCTAAATCCTGAAAATGCAGGAGTATATTCATGTTATTATTAAGAGTTGGATTTAGCTGTAGCTTTTTCAACAGGATGGGTTAGGTTAGGTTGGAACATAAAAGAAAACATAAAAAATAAGCGAGCAGGGTGCGGCAGCGCTCTGCGAGCGGGTGCGCCCTGTTCGTATGAATTGTAAAAGTGTTTTGATTCTGTCTTCTGCTTTACAAAGAACAATTTACGCGCACAAATAGCCCGATGCACCTCTTAAAAGATCTTATCTTTGACCACATGAAACAAAATATGAACTTAGAATATATGTCGCTGTTCAGTGATATTCCAATTTTCTAATGATTTACTTCAAGTAGATAATAGTGCTTTGTTACCCGGAAAAGTCAAAATCAATCTTTATATCGATACGTCTTCGTTCAAATGCGGAGGAGTTGGTTGAAAAAGTATATCCCGATATCTATACTAATACATATATAAAGCTGAAGAGTTTGTTTGTTTGAACGCGCTAATCTCAGGAACTACTGGTTCGAATTTAAAAATTCTTTTTGTATTGAATAGACCATTTATCGAGGAAGGCTTTAGGCTATATAACATCACGCTGCAACTATTAGGAGCGAAGAAATAATTGAAAATGTGAAAAAAACGGGGCAAATTATTCATCCTTGAGGGCTTCCGTTGCGTGCGCTGCGAAAACGGTACAAGATACAAAAAATATATATATGAAAGAATTATTTCTCTTGAAATGATCTAAAAAAATGTCCACGATAGTATATGTCTATCTTTTAAGCTTAACTCACTAGAACCGTTTTCATGGTAATCAAATTCGGTCGAAATTAGTTAAGAGTTGTATCAACGTAATAATATTAATATTTGTCCAAATAAATGTGTTGTTGATTAAGAGTATTTAATTGTGAACAAAATTGTCTTTGACATCACTTAATTTCAATGAACATCTTAGAAGATATAGATCTTAGAGATCTTGCGTCATTTTATCGTCGTGTAATAATACTTTTTAAATACTATTTGATTTTGTTTTAAGGATATTTTGTTTTAGGTTCTAATAATTTCACAATTATTTTTTTATATATGAGCTATATGAGTAAGCTATGTTCTTTTCAAAACTAAATTGTCTAAAATAATAATAGAAAATGAAACGGACAAAGTCGTGAGTAACAGCTATAATTTATAAAGCTGAGGAGGTTGTTTGCAAAAATAAATTATGCCCAAAATAACTATTCAACGCGGACAAAGTCGCGGGCACAGCTAGTCTCAAATAAAATTGAAACACGCCATATTTTTTTTTCTAACCACACCTGTAAATTGAACATAACAACCAAATATTATAAAGCAGAAAAACGTATTTTCTTCGCAGTGAAACCATTATCATCAAAATCTTGAGTATAAAATACTGGATGGTCTCCATCCTTGAAGATTCTGATGCCAACAAAAATGAGAATTGAATCTGCTTTCCTTATATTACAAAACTTCAGTTACGAAAACATACAGAAACCTTCTGGAATATGATACAAGCCCCGTGACATAGATAATGACATCCGCCATTGAAAATGCGGCCCATTGCGGTCGCCAGCTTATTGGGTCGGTCCAGGGTTGGCAGCCGTTGGATATAAGGTGGATGTACTCGACTTTTGCTAGATTTTCTGGAAATAAATTATCGGTAAGATTAAGAAAGTTGGATAAGGTCCTTAAAGGTATTAACGTACCTGTATCTCATACAGAAATATCATTTAGTAAAAGTATTTATAAGATTGAAGTAGTAAAATGAGCTTGCATTTCAGATGGTAATTGGTTAATGTCACCCATGAAAATCTATGACTACCACCGTACAAATTGAAGCTAAATCAGGTCCACTGTCATTTCTATGGTTTAATGACGGTCACCTCATTATGTACATAAATGTGATTGTCCACACTCTTTCCTGCGAATGTGCAAGATTTGTAATCAGATTCCTCGTGAGGTATGCCCGGGACACTATGACATGGGGCTTAAGAAAAGTGCAAAAGAGCTCTTCTTCAAAACCGACGATGCATTGGCCATTTCTTTGATTTTGCAAATTTCCTTAGGCGACAGTGAATACTTTCCATCTACCATTTTATTAAGAGTTGATTCATATTTTAGGATCTAAGATTGGATGTGACTCCGATTTTGACTAAGATTATTAAATGATATTACTTAAAAGTAAGTTAGAA
The DNA here is from genome assembly GCA_949699795.1 of Spicauda simplicius. NCBI lineage: Eukaryota > Metazoa > Arthropoda > Insecta > Lepidoptera > Hesperiidae > Spicauda > Spicauda simplicius. The sequence goes on along the minus strand of OX453064.1, from coordinate 21,749,225 downwards.
ATTGAGGTCTAAATATCCCGCAAAATTATATTTCGCCGGAAGTTAAGGCTCGGTTTTCTCTTTTGGCAACCCTAGCCGGGTCGGGTTCCGTCAAATTAGATCCGAATGATGAGCGGACACAATGAAGGAGATGGTTTTTCATATCTGATTTCAGTTTGCGAAGGTTAGTATCAAATTATTTATTTTAATATAATGATGTCGAATAATGGAGTTCACATTTGCTTATACGTCTTTTTCTACAATTTTTTTTTCATTGTATTGCACGACGCATAACGCGAAGCATTATAAAATACTTCATTACCAAAAAATCGTTTCAGCCTTAAATTCCCTATTAAATTTTTTACACAATTGGTAATCCACGTAATCTCCTATATTTGCGCACCATTTTATAGATATCTTAATGGAGATTAGTTCTGGCACTGGTAAATATGAAATAATAAAACCTAAAGAAAATTATTGAAATAGAAGAAATACAATTCCCGTCAATCAACAGTTTTTCGTTTGAAACACGATAGCTTGTGTGAAGATTGATTAGATTAATCTTTTTTTTTATTAGTTTGAGATCTACCATGCGGTGATTGGTATTAAAAATGGTTATCGTAAGTAATGTCGTTTAATAGTTATTAATGAAAAACTAAAATTCACAAAAATTGAGTCGTGCACTTTTAGATTTTCCAATTTTTTTCCTCTAATTTATTTAAAAAAAATGTTTTACGTGAGAATAGAAAATTTTCTTCAAGGGTCTTATGCACACGCTGAGTCACGTTAGTGCATATGATCCAATTGCTCGATTTGTATGACCATGTATTTTTATCAAAGTGTATATGTGTATATCTTCTTGTCAACCCATTATTGTCCCACTGCTGGGCATGGGTCTTCTCTCAGAATAAGAGTTTTGGCCATGGTCCACCACGCTGGCCAAGTGCGAATTGGTGGACTTCATACACCTAGAACTTTTTATATTTTTTATATTAATAAGTGGTGCGTGCCTGGGTTTGAACCTCGGACCTCCCAATCAAGAGGGCAAGTTTCAACCATTAGGCTATCACTGCTTTATATTATATAGATCAAGATAACTTTATTAAATATAAACTCAAATATTATTATTTGAGCTAATAAAAATACGATTGTAAAAAACATATTCCAGCTGATAAACTCAACATGAAATGACATTTCACGGAATTTCATTATGAATGCTTCATTTCAGGACTTTTATGTTTCACCACTTTCAGAAACTCAACTTACTGCTTGTTTTATAAAAATGTTTCTCAAACATTTTATCGCTCGTAACTTACAGGCTAAGTTTGGTTGTGCAGTGAAAAAACGAAAGAGAACTTGTTTTTAAGAAATATTAAAAACTATCAGACGAGAAATCTTCTGTGGAAATTTCCAAACGAACAATCTTCATTTTAAGCAAAGAAAATATCAAGTGCAGATATAATTTAATATAACATTTGGTATTAATACTAAGCTCGAAACTTTCTACTACAATATATATTTTTTTTTATTTGACTGAAGTAGCAAACGAGCATGCAGTCCACCTGATAGTAAGTGGTCACTGCCGCCCATGGACATCTGTAATCAACTTCGTACAGAACATGGGTTCCATCTGAAGTCAATCACAGATGCGTCGCTACTCCCGAGGACTATGATGGTCGCCTTATGTGAAAGTGTGCCGGCAACCACACCCTTCTATCGAAACGCAAGAACTGCTTCACGCTAGAAATAGGTGTGGCGGTGATACTTCCCCGGTCGCACTACACTGGTTTTACCACCTTTAAATATCCACTATAAAAGAAATCTAAATTCTTCATTTCCAAGTATTGAAGACATAAATTACTGCAAGGTCTTTCTATAATACAAAAGCAGTATAATTTACGTAATTTTGTTTTTACGATAACTTTATTACATTTTTAACCGACTTCAAAAAGGAGGTGTCTCAATTCGACCGTATATATGTTTTTTTATGTTTGTTCGCGGATAACTTCCTCGTTTATGAAGTGATTTTGAAAATTTTGACTCTTTTTTTGTTGGTAAGGAGACATTCCAAGAGTGGTACCATGATAAGGAAACCAGGATCTGATGATGTTATCTTAGAGAAATCGAGGGGAACTTACGAAAATCGTAGGGATGAGTAGTGCGTTTGTTAATTTTTCTATTAAACAATTTAAAGCACTATAATATAATGAAGGTCTGGAGTCGATCTGATGATGGAGCCGAAATACAGTCGAGGGAACTCCTCAACGATTTACAGCAATTACCTTGTCAATATAATTTAAGGAACAAATGAGCATACATTTCACCCGACGGCATGAGTCACCTTCGCCCATGGACAATGCCGTCTTTACCATAAGGAGACTAAGGGCTAGTGCCCAGGGCCCCCATCCTCATAAAGCCCCGAAGGACCGACAATTCTTCTCACCCTTATTATCAAAATATGGTCGGGCGCATACACTTTTCTCGTTGCACGAACGCCGAACATTTTCAGATTTATTCAAATCAATACATTTATATGGATAATTAGAATAATTCAATCACCGTTATATCACCATCACCACTTAAGTTTATAATCTTAACGTCTATTATCAAGTTATTTATTTGATTTTTATTCTAAATAATAATATTTCTGATCGCATCCTATCTTATTTAATAAGCACACCATCTAGCTATCATCCATGCAAACCACTCCGATGCCAAAGTCATGTCGCTAGACCGAGGAATTCATCTGAAACCAAACACATATGTGCTGCCACTCGCGAGGATCAAGATGGTTATCTCATACGTGTACTGGGAACCACACACTTTCAACAAAATGCATGAATTGCTTTCCGCTAAGGAAAGTGTCATCTCCTCGGTTGAATACTAATTTTAACATCTTGATAATAAGGTTTCGATAATGAAAAAGAAATCATAAAAGGTTTTGTAATAAAAAATATTCCATCTACGCTGTTAGGTTGGATCTTAGACAAACATTTTTAGTATTTTTCCAAATCATCTGCTATAACGGTCGAAGAAATATTGAGATAAGTTCTTTGTTAGGCTTCGTTTACGAAGGATCTATCTTGTTTTTCGGGGTATTTATTGTAATAGTAATACATTTACTGCATTTATTGTCCACTTGCTGTTGCCCGTGACTTCAGCTGCGTTCAAAAAACTGTAACCAATCTATTGTTGTGACTTTTGAAAAAGTAGCCTGATTTCAATGAAATCTCTCGTCAACCCATTATCGCACTGCTGGGCAGGGGTCTTCTCTCAGAATAAGAGAGTTATAGGCCACAGTCTACCGCGCTGGCCAATTGGTGGACTTCACACACCTCCGGTAACTTTTTTTTACCTACCTGTCTGGTCGGGATTCCAACCCAGGACCACTGCGTGTCAGGCCGCATGGCAGTATGGTGACCGGTCCGCCAGACGGGTCGTCAAACTATATTCCGCGGCTGGGACCATCCTATTAAGCACTGTCGAAACGCCTGTACCAGGTGGCCCTGCTCTTTATCTATATGGCATGTAAGTACAGTATTAATTTACACGCGAAAGTTGTGTTAGAAACACATGAAAGTTTCATGTTTATAAATATGGCTTGCCTCCCACGACTGAATTTATATGCAAATTTAATCACATATAACATGAGAAATAATTGAAATGAAATGCACTCTCGCGCCTCAAACGGAAGCCCCGGTCGGTTGCGTGTTAATTGTTTATTTATTAACGGGAAACCAAATGTAAATTTATTTTGGGAAGCAATTTAAATCATTGTAAGTCCGTTCTTTGTTGATTTTAAACGTATTTATTTTCATCGTATTAATGTTTGTACAATCTTAGGAGTGAACTAGGAGCTTACTATAGCCACTTAGTGTGGGGTCGTTATCGTCATTTTCCTGTGCATTGAGTACACCAAGGACATATACATACATAAGGACATATACACTAACACAAAGACCCAAAACAAAAAATCATATATTACTTAAATGTCAGTCTTTGGCGGCCCTGCTGGCGGTGCCTTTACCATACCGGTCTGACACGCAGTGAGTTCCGGGTTTGATTCCCGGCCAGTCAGATATCTGAAGGATGAGTTTAGGTACTTTATCTGGGTCTGGGTGTTTCTGTATTTGTCTTTGTACGTGTCCATGCCCCCCACGACACAGGAGAAAATCCTACTGGTGGTGTACTACTACTATTTTTATCTGGCCAGGGTTTTAACGCGGACGGAATTGAAGTGTGATGAACGCTTGCCCATACAGGTTTTAATCAATAAGCAAAGCAAGGTTCCATCCAGGGCATTACATCATGTGTCAATAATGCGTGTGGCTGCTTCTACAAGCCGAAAGCTCAACAACCTTTCCAGTCACCGTGTTCCTGTTCCTGTGTTTCCCTAACGATTTTATATTCAATTCGCTGCACGCTCAACAAACACTTATTCAAGATTATTCTGCCATTAGGTTAAAAAGCACCAGATCCACTTGTTAGATAGATAGCCTCTGTAATTACAACACATTAACCTGTTGTTTATATTTCTTACTCAGGTACTCTTGAACCTTCTAAACAAAAAAATGTCGGTAATGCTCGGTGAGCAGATATAAATAAAAATGACGCAATATATCAGTGGTAGTCGCGATTAGTCCCTGTAGCCTCGGGGTCAGAATAGGGCTACGGTATCCCCTGCCTGTCGTAAGAGGCGAATAAAAGGGGCTTCCGGGGTTGCAGACGGCTAGAGTGGGAGCTCGAACCGTTCGGTCAGGCCATCCCGGGAAGGACGGCGGTACGTGTGGTCGCATACCGTCGTAAAGACTAGACGGAGCGGTGGGCCCAGCCGCCCATCTGGGAGGAGCCCGATGGGGCAGCGCGCTCGGAGGATTCCGGTTGAAGTCGTTTCGAGATCCCGGAGTCCTCCTTTTCAGCGCCGAGGACGGCCACCGGGGGGGTTTTAGTGCGGTAAAAATCCCACATAACCCTGCGTCGCTCCCACGGCGTCGGGTACCTTTGGAAGGTTTCCCCCTCGAAAACAAAAAAAAAAAAAAAGTCGCGATTAGTATTTTTCTGACTTAAGTAGCAACCGAGCATGCATTCCACCTAGTGGCAAGTGGTCACTGCCGCTCTTGGACATCTGTAATCAACTTCATACAGAACATGGGTGCTATCTGAAGTCAATTACAGATGCGTTGCTACTCCCGAGAACTATAATGGTCGCCTCATATAAAAGTGAGCCGGCAACCACAATCTCTATCGAACCGCAAGAAATGCTTCACGCTAGAAATAGGTGGGGTGGTTGTACTTCCCCGGTCGAACTACACTGGTTCTACCACCTAGTATAAGTTTATAAAAACCGTTTTCCAATTAAAAATAATAACGCTATTATAGCTTGTTCTGAATATTTAATAAAGCTGTCATTACCGAACCTCCGAAAACATTACATATTGATGAGCTCCATTATATGTGCAATTACAGTAAGCTCTGATCTACATATCAAACTCCGCATTACCGGGGTAGTAAAATCTACTCACATCTCACTACTTAGTGGGAAAAGCTTTACGATTATTATGGGTTGCTATAGGCTGTGTTGCCTCATCTTAATATGTATGTATCTCTACATGATAAGGTAAGACTCTAATTGCACTATCGCGTCATACCACCAGCTGCACTTACTACACCGACTACAGCGATGACGCCATAGCTCAGTTCATCCTAAGAGCTATGACTGCCACCGATGAAAGGCTGGAAGATTACAACATCTCCATGGCAATCCGTAGCAGGGACTCAAAAATCATAGATAAGGTAAATTGCACGTTCGAAGTGGCCTCCGGAAGGAATTAAATCGCAACTTACAGTAATAACAATGTAATTAGAGTGTAGTGTCCTTAGAATTATATACAATAGCTTAGCATTATACGTAAAAAAAAACAAAATCACAACACTTATACATCTATGTACAATGCACCGAATTATACATACCACGTAAATAAAAAGGATAAATGGTCCTATATATATATTAAGCGTAATTGTAAGATTTCTTTAATTGCCAACGTTGTCACCACCGCACACGACAGTGTGATGGTGACAGCGATGGCCTAACGTGGAGCTAAGAAATAAAGACTTATTGTTAAAGAAAAGAAGAACTATTGTGACAAAAGGCACGGACGATCAGTCTGTGGAGTTTTTGTGTTATAATAAAAAAAAATACTCTAATTGCACTGGATACAGCGCTGCTTACTGCAATAATTACGACTAGTCATAGACTACTTACCCGTCGCAACGGTCGAAATTCGACCATAATTCAACTCAAAAACTAAACTTGATATTGTCCAAAGTAGCACAAATATTTCTCAAATTCAAAAAATAATGTTATAATTTTCAAATTATTTTGAACGCACCCGTTCAAGATAAAAAGAAGTTTAAATAACTAAGCTGCATTTAATAGCGATAGCGGGTATTTTGACAAAGACATCTGACATTTTTGACGTTATGGGTTTTCATAGTAAGACATGTGTCTGTGTCATATGCAAGGTAGTGTGTGTAATGTGTTTTAGTTAATTTCATGTATATTCTATGCATTATTTGAAAAAAGTGCATTTGCATTGCGCAATCCTTCTCTACATGTACTATAACCGTGCGTAATTTAATACTCCTCCGCCTGCGGCAAGTATCTTAAAAACGAATCACAAGTTTTTGCTTCACGTATTAATATATAGATGTTGCCTAGTGCTTTTTTATTTTTCCCTTATCATTTCCCTGAGCGTTTCCCCCTATATTAAGGCCTTAAGGTACTCCCCTATATTAAGGCCTTAAGCCTTAAGGCTGAAGGTACTCACCAACATATAAAGTATCTTACTTTATTTTAATCTGCCGCGCTCGAATTATTCCCAAAATACCCTCTTGGGCTCCTGCTTATAATGACATCGTTATAAACCATACTGTTTAAGAACCTAAAGCATTTTGGATCCAAACCTCGCACGAGTTGTTGAACAATGTGGAAGGACAAGAACGCAATTAAAATACAATAGGAAGAAAGAAAAAAGAGGCAACCTGTTCTTCCTATGAAGTATAGATCAATCGAAGTCGCGAACAAATCTTGGATGGTAATAAACATTTTGATTAATATTACTTTATCAAGAGCTTTACGTCTTAAATCTTGTTTTATATCAACAACTACAAATCAAATTTTACAGAAATTCAACACACATAGTTTAAAACAAAAACCCATAGGATACGCAATGCCAAAAATCGTGATAGCCGTGTGGTGCCAAATCGGGCGAATTAGAAACGCGAGGTCTGGGGTTCGAATCCAGTTGTCTTTTTTCCCTGTAGTTCCGGGACCAGAATAGGACTACGGTACCCTCTGCCTGTCGTAAAAGGCGACTAAGAGAGGCTTCGAGCGAGAGCTCGAACCGTCCGGTCAAGTGACCCCGGGAAGGACGGCGGCATGTGTGGTTGCATGTTGCCGTAAAAACCAGAAGGTGCGGTGAGCAGTTCACGCCCACCAGAGAAGAGCCCGATGAGGCACACGCTGAGGACACCGGCGGCGGTCAACTGGAGTTCCCGGAGTCCTCTTCGCAGCGTCGAGGTCGGCCGCCGGGGTTTTAGTAAGCGGTAAGAATCCCACATAACCCGCGTCGCTCCCACGACGTCGAGTACTTTTTGAAAGTTTCCCCCTCGAATACAAAAAAAGAAAGGATACGCAATGCCGTATTAGATGTGACAAAAGCGGGCGAAGTTGCAGAAATTACCTGGTATATCATAAACAAACCTAGCAAACAAATGTTTAGGGACAATGCGAAAGAACACATGAAGGCAATTTAGCAACAGGATACATCAAAGGCATCCAATAGAAATAAAAGCGCGTCTATCGAAGCATCCGTATTCTGGTTCAGTGGCGGCACGTCTGGTGCAGGCAAATGCAAGACGCTGCCTATTGCCTCATGCCTCGCGTTGTCGATCTCATACCTTATTCATGACTGAACCGGGAACAAACGAAACGATATAAAAGGAGAAAAATCCGGTTCCCTTTTGTCCAATATTATACTCGATTGTACGTATATTGTTTGAGGTTACGGCAACGATTACAAATTTGGTTACACAAAAGCCAATATTGCTGTTCAAAGTGAGCTGTTTTGAGCTCAAACAGGGAAAACAATGTATCGGGGCGTTTTCAAATCAAGTGTTTTGATTCTATAAACTAATAAGGTTGTTAACGTATAGTGTGAGTACTAATGTTAGGTACATGAAAGTAATAAAAATAATTCAATTAAGGTTAGTCAAGACACTTTTTTTTTATTTGACTGAAGTAGCAAACCAGCATGCAGCCCACCTGATGGTAAGTGGTCACTGCCGCCCTGCGACATCTGTAATCAACTTCATACAGAACATGGGTTCCATCTGAAGTCAAGCACAGATGCGTTGTTACTTCCGAGGACTATGATGGTCGCCTCGTGTGAAAGTGTGCCGGCAACCACACCCTTCTATCGAAACGCAAGAAATGCTTCACGCTAGAAATAGGTGTGGCGGTGGTACTTCCCCGGTCGAACTACACTGGTTCTACCACCTGGAAAACACTTGCAATTGTGCCAATGTTATCGTCTGCATTCGTCAACTAAACTCAAATAGATCAGAAGTATTTTTAAGGCACGATGCAGTTCCATCTATAATTAGTAAGTAGCCACTGTCGCTAACGGAATCTAATAAATCCCAGATAAAATTAGAACCACCTCAGGGTATTCAAAATCCTACCCCTGAAAAATGAGTTTAAATACCTCGAATTAATATCCCTTACTAAACATTTCAACAACCTTAAACCGGAACACGGTAATGCTTAATATTACTTGTATGTGGTAGAAATAGGTGTTGCAGCGGAGCCCTTTTGAGTCACTAAGCGTTCTACAAGAAGGTTGCAACATCAAAGAGAATACTAACAATTAGTAAAAACTAGGTTATCCCCGCAGCTCTGCCTGTTTTGGTTATGTTTGCTAAGTTAATGAGCATCCTATGAGTTAATCTAGATAACATACCTACTATGATTTGCCGAATAGCAGAGAAAACTTTTTTATTTTTATTTTATTTATTTAGACATACAGACAGCATAGTATACAAAACATTTTCAATAAAATATTATGTTACAGTAGAATTATACCCTATATACATGCCAATTATAAGTATGTATAGCATTCTCATAATAATGTGAAGACATGTTATTGCTTAGGTATTGTAAAAGTTATATAATGATAAGTAAAGCATATATACTAAAATTTAAGCCTAATAAATTTTCAAAAAAAAAAAAAAAACAACAAGATCTATATTTTATCAAGCAAATAAATAACTCAATACTCAAAACCAACGACACACAATACTTCTCAGAAACTTTCGCTTTTAAAATATGAGCAAGATTAGTAAGATATACACAATAGCATTTCTAAGCCTGGAAAACAGGTGTCACCTATTAAGGAACTTATAAGTTTTTTTCTTTTTGAGACCACTGAAAATATCACCGTAGACTTATAAAACGCTTCTATTAAATGGAAATTAAGTTAAAATTAATTACAACTATATTGAAGATCCGCTTTCCCTGAGGAATCCGAAGAATTCTAAGGGATTTTATAGTAAGTGAATATTTCCGAGGACCCCGAAGGACTTTAAAGCATTCTCCGTTGAATACGTCAATTTATATAGAGGAATAAGATTTAAGTTAAAACAAAATATACATAAATTTAGTAAACAGTGTGACGCACATAATATATTAGAAACAAAGATAATAACCCATACTAATATTATAAATGTGAAAGACAGTTTATTTGTTCCTCTTTCACGTCGCCACATAGCTATTTTATGATATGGTTTATATGCTGGGAGATCGAAGGACGGTGAGTGACCCACGAGAAATCCTTCCCACCATCCATCCAACCATCCCATGAGAATATCTATGTTTTGTTAGTTGATGCATATTTAGTACTTGCAGACGTTGTTAATAGATGGCGTTAGTAAAATTCATTTGCAAGTTCTGAGTCACGCTATCAAAGGCTAATGTCCCTTTGACCGTGCGGGCGAAGACGCGGATAAGAGGTAGTATATGTATACTAGATACAAACATAATAATCTTTCCATACGTGTCACTCGTGCCAATTGCCAATTTTTGAGTGCCCCATGAACCTGTACAAAATATAGAAATTCCATTTCATTTTACGAAAGGTTTAAAATATTAGTTAAAATCAAAAGTCAAATACAACTGGGCACAGTATATTTACAAGGTGGTAGAACCAGTGTAGTTCGACCGGGGAAGTACCACCGCCACACCTATTTCTAGCGTGAAGCCTTTCTTGCGTTTCGATGGAAGGGTGTGGTTGCCGGCACAGTCCTAGGGAGTAGCAACGCATCTGTGATTGACTTCACATGGAACCCATGTTGAAGCTGATTACAGATGTCCATGGGCGGCAGTGACCACTTACCATCAGGTGGACAGCATGCTCGTTTGTTACTTCAGTCAGATAAAAAAGTATATACATAAGGCTAATAAGATGAGCTGGTAGTACCAATATTTTATATTGGTACTAACCATACTAACCAATCTAACCTAACCTTAAATAATTCTACTATTCGTAAACAAAAACGTAAAGGTTGTTTAAATTATCCCGTTTTAAAGCCAGAGCTAGATTGAATCACTGGGCTGGAACGCTACTGGATTAATGTGAACCATTATAATGAATTCTGGAATCTACAAGCGACAATTTAGTGGAAAATCCCGCTCTGTACCTGCATTGTCCGTTTTCTTCCTATTAATTAAATTCTCTGACAGAAATTGAATTAATTTTACGAAAAAAGTTCCACGAGAGAATAATAGGGGAAGAAATTCCCAGTGTTATATTGGAATTGCCCGGGATTATGCGGGATCCGACTTAATTACGGGATTCGTTCAAATTACGTAGCTCTTTATTTTTTTAAAGACCCTCTACTGTGTGCAAGCGGTTTTCACGAGGTGGCCGCCACGAGGCCTTTGAAACGTCGCTAATTTTGTTTTTGAACTCACTCCTAGAGTTTAAACAGATCTTAATTTGGCTGTTAAGGATGCTAAGCAGTAATTAACATTAAATCGAGGTAGTTTCCTTAATATCAAAGGCCACATTTGAAGTAAAGTTTTTATCTAATCGATTACCAAATTACGACATATTTTGGTTTTTTGGCTTAATTAGAAGTTCATCTTGTTACGGCAATTGCTTGTAAGGGTAAATAACAATCCAATTCAGATTTTATAAATGTTTGGTATTTTTTTTTTTATTACGGGGAGGAAACCTTCAAAAAGTACACCGAAGCCTTGGGAGAAACTCAGGGTTATGTGGGATTTTTACCCACTAAAACCTCCTCGATGGCCTTCCTCAGTAGTAGGGGACTCGGAAACTGCAACGGAACGAACCGGTGGACATGTTTGGTATATGGTCTGTTTCTTATTTCAATTTCGATACTTTCAACTTTTATGAAGTCATTAGTAACATCATATCCTGTACAATACCTAGAAATTATCCTAGATTTCGGTTTATTTGGATTTATTACATGTCATGTCTAATTCTTCAAAACTCAAGTGAACGGAACAAACACGCACTTTCTACGTCTAGTCCTTAAACTATCAGTTTTTGTATAAACGCGAATGTTTATGAAGATTTTTTTTAAATAATGAAGTAGCAAACGAGCATGTAGTCCACCTGGTGGTACGTGATCACTGCCGCCTATGGACATTTGTACTTCATATAGAACAAAGGTTTTATCTGAAGTCAATCACAAATATGTTGCTACTCCCGAGGACTAGGATTGTCGCCTCGTATAATGTGTGCCGGCAACTACACCCTTCTATCGAAACGCAAGGAATGTGTCACGTGTGGCGGTGGTACCTCCCCGGTTAAACAACACTCGTTCTACCACACCTTTCACTCTTTCACACAAAAGCTATTAGTCGCTATCTAGATTGGATACTCATTACCCTGGTATACGTAACCGAAACGAATGAAGCTGAGAATCTAGCAACCAACAATAAAGTAAAATATGTTTCATTACTGTTCCAGGCCAAAGTTAATTAAAACCTATAAATAGTTTGGCCTATACATAGTTGATTACATTTCGACCACGCACTTCAATATTGCAACCGCCATTACGGCTGCCGGATGTCCACTCACTAATCCACGTCAAAGCGACCCTCTTAAAGCGGATATAACATCAGAAGCGCCCGATTTGAATGTGAAAGGCACCAAAGCAAAATACGAACCTTAATTCACAGTCCATTATCAACATTAAAGAGCCTGAATTTACAAGCTGCTGACTGGACACTTCCAGTGCGGGTGGCCTTGGAGCACGAATAGAACAGAGCAGGGTAAAGGGATAAACTTAAGTGATGTTCGAAAATTAACAAGATATAGGAGAGTAAATGTAAAAAATGCGCATTAATTTTACATATATACTATGTATAAGAAATTTTTAACAAAAGATTATCCACCGACTTTCACGCCACATAAAAGTAAAAAATAATTTAAATATATGTTGGTTTATAACTTACTCAGTACTTAGTAGATAGTTCTGAAGTCTATATTCTATATGAGCGCCGACTTCTACCTTTCTATCCAAAACTCATCCAGCCCGGAGTAATCAGGTAACAAAAATTAAAAAAATACAGACGAATTGAGAACCTCCTTCTTTTTGGAAATTGATTAAGCAGACTTGTATTTTAAAATTAACTGAAGGTAGCAATAAATTATTATTGAAAATATCGCGTCTGAAATTATATAATCAGTTATTAAATGACGGTGATAGTTATCAACTTGTCTTTTTATATTTAAACCTGACGATTAAGCAAACAGGTTGCCTGAAAAGTAGTCGCTGTCACCCATGGCCATTTACAACACCAGAGGAGTCGCCAACGTATTCGTCATTTAAAAGGAAAGCTCTTTGCACACTTTTTTAACAGCCCCTTGTCATAGCGCCTTAAGAATACCTCAGATATATCGTCTCCATGAATGAAAATAAAAAAAGTAATCTCGAAACCTATGCATACCATCCACGCGTACTAATAAAATAGTTCTAAAGTTTTAACTAGTTTTAACGTTATTGAGTATAACGCCATCTAGTTAACAATTTAGAACTCAAAAAACGTAACGCGGTCGTTCTTCAGTAGATTTTACTCCTCACATTTTTCTCATACCGGGTCCTTATATATGCAAATCGATTCTTAAGGAGTAAACTTCAAAAAACCCAAACGACAGTTTTCCAATCCCAACGATCTGTTAGAAGCACTCTATGTTATTCCAGATCTTGTGCCACCCATAAAATAACAAATTTTATAACGAACCAACATCACACCTGTAGCTGACAAGTTATTGCGTGCAGGAAATAGCCTTAATTTAATGGTTTCGGCGTTTCGTAACCCGCTTTATTTTATTTTAAATTAAACGTTCAAAGGTGCCATTTATGGGCGATCGAGAATACATTTCAGGTTATACTTTGATTCATACCATTTGTGGGAATATTGATTTAAATTAAAAGTTATTTATAACTTTGTGTATAAGTATGTTGTTAAGAATAAAGTGATTGTAAATATTTTAACCGTTGGTCTTTCTTTTCATATGAATTTGTGACCTGTTTGTGTTTACTACATACAAAAAATACGCTTTCTACACTCATAGCCCCACACTAGGATTTTCTCCTGTGTCGTGGGTGCCATGGAAACACACAAGGCGAATACACAAACACCTAGACTCAGAAAATAAATCTAAACTCCTCATTCAGATACCTGTCTGGCCGGGAATCGAACTCGGGACCCATTACCCGTCAGACCGGTATGGTAACCGCTCGGAAAAAACCCTTTTATGGAATTGTTTTTATGTCTGCCTTTAAACTACGCTGGTAAATGCAGCTGGGTTCTGATTTGAAGGATGTGTTAGAAAACAAATAACACCCTGCAATAAATGTTTCTTCAAAACTTTACTGTGTTTCTTATAAAATCCTATTTAAATCAAGCATACAAATATCTAAATATAACTTCGTCGACAAATTGTGTAGCTCAGAATTAAATAATTAAACCCCGGAGAAGGACGGAAATATTTTCTTTTACAATTGGCTTAAGAAGCATTATGTACGCTTTTATGTGTAGATATTTTTACTTTATCCAATTGAAACAGCAAACGAGCACTAAGATAAGCTTACTTTTTCTTCATATTGTATATGGGTTCTATCTGAAGTAACTCGTAGATGCGGTGCTTTTCTTAAGGATGGTCGCCTCATATGAATGTGAAAAGTTGTCTTAAAATAAGGTTTTAAAGACTAACAACTTTATTTTGACACTATATAATATAATGTACTAGGTATATAAAACAAATTGTTTGGATTTTGACAATTTACAATATACGAAATATTACTAGTTCTGCAAGGGAAACACTATTTTCCATACTAGGCAGGACCTGTATCATAGGAAGCAGTGCTCTGCACGGAACCTTCGCAATTTAAATAAAATTAACAAACGCAATAATTTTCATACTGTATATACAATATATACTTCATTAAGTGCATATACATATAAATAATCAAAAGTAATGTCAATTTAATAATATTTAATACAGAATTGTTAACATAATAGAGCTCATCAATATGTAATGTTTTCAGAGGGTCTATAATAACGTCGATATTAAATATTCAGAATAATAATATGATCTTGCTATATTATCTAAAGTAGCGGTCTTTTGCGGCTTCAACCATTATAAAATATATTGCTTAACCTATGACCTATATTTTTTAATAATATGTAATGCAAGGTGGTAGAACCAGTGTACTACGACTAGGGGGTAACACCGCTACACCTCGATGGAAGGGTTTGGCTGTCGGCAAATTTTTATATGAGCCGACCTTCTTGCTCCTTGGGAGTGGCAACGCATTTGGGATTAACTTCAGATAGAACCAATACACAGTACGAAGTTGCTTACTGATATCTATTTGTTTAGGAGTACAGGACGCCCCCCCCCCCCTCCTCCCGCACCAGATGGACCGATGTCCTGAAGAAGAAAAAAACGAAGCGGAAAAAGTTGGATTCAGAGGGCGCCATTAAGGGGAGGAAGGCCTACGCCCAGCAGTGGAGATCAAAGGGCTGACAGATGGATGGATCTATGTGACAGTGACCTCTTAACATCAGGTGAACTGCATGCTCGTTTGCTACTTTAATTAAATAAAAGAATCTGCAATAGAGCATGCAGGTTATCTGATGGTAAGTGGACACTGCCGCTGGATATCTGAAATAAACACGCTTTCTACACTCATAGCCACACTAGGACTTTCTCCTTGTCGCGAGGATAGTTTAGGAAACCACAGACCAAGATTTAAGTAAATCTAATGTGGGCAATGTCGCGACAAGCTTTTATATTATAGGAAATTGTACCACGCAACAAATTGATGGGTTTGACTACTACAAAGTTTGTTTTTTTCTATTCAATCCATTGAAATAAAAGCTGGTTTGAAAAAATATTTTTAACATTATTTTATTATAGCGAGTTTTAAATCGAAATACACGCACAAAAACACCGTTAACCACTGCCACGGCGGTTAATTAATTAAAGAAAAATTAACGCTTTACCCTCTTTACAATTTTATGTTTTGGGTGCCGTGGATATTTATAATTAAAACGCATCACACGTCAGGTGGAAGTAATAAATAAAATGACAAAATAAAACGCTATTTGTACACATAGCTGCACATTATAATTTTCTCCTGTGTCGTATCATGGACACACACCCAGCCCTAGAAAAAGACCTAATTTTTCATTCTGGTACCTGTTTCACCGAACCGAACTGTTTGGATCTAACCCGGAACCCACTGACTATCAAACTGGCATAGTAACCGCTCAGACACGCGGGTCGTCTGTGTAGCGAATGCCACATAAATTATAAATGAGTACATAGTACATATATGTAATTGTACACCCGTACCCTTTTATTTCTAATACCTTTGCTTTCATCTATTCCAAAGGTCACTCGAAAGGAACCACTTCCCTTACAAAAGACCACCATTTAAGTAGACTGCGTTAGGAGTATTTTTTTATCTGATTGAAGTAGTAAACGAGCGTGCAGTGCACCTGATGGTAAGTGGTCACTGCCGCCCTTGGACATCTGTAAGCAAATGAAATTGCAATAGAACATAGGTTCTATCTGAAATCAATCACAGATACGTTGGTACTTCCGAGGTCTCGGTAATCGCCTCAAATAAAAGTATGCCGGAAACCACACCCTTCTATCGAAACGCAACAAATGCTTCACGCTAGAAATAGGCGAAGATACCTGCCCGGTCGAACTACATTGGTTCTACTACCTGGCAACAAATGTGTAGTAGTGTATTTAAGATAATTGAAGAATTTAAAGAATTGCAATGCTTCGCAACAAAACAATCGCCAAATCAGTCCAAATTGAAATCGAACTGCAGTTTGACGAATGGTCGCTATTCTAGATCCATAAACCACCATACAAAAAAAGTAAAAAAAAATAATACCTTCGTATTCGCAATGTTGGTAAGAGAAATTCGCATTCGCATTCAATCTTCAAATAATAACATTCTTTACATCCCTACGCCTGGTGTTTATTGCAATACGATTTTTTCACTTTGTTTTTACCAGAGTGGTTTTTGCAAAAAAAAATGTGTGTTATACGTATAAATTTTAATTTTACTCATATAACTCACACAGAATAGCTATTTGTATAACACGCAACAACTAACTAATACGCATATCGATATAGAAATACACTAGATACACAGTCTCGAACAAAAATGACACCTAAAACTGTCGTCAAATGTACGTATTTATAGAGGGTCATAACGACCATGTGTTTTTGCAATAAAACCGTTGTACAAACAATTGTATTTACAACGCTTTAAGCAGGAAAAAATAAAATTTTACTTCTTGAAATAAGCGCTCAATTTTGAAATTGAGCGCTCTTTTTCAGCGGACAGTTTTGAGACGCTGAATGTGTATCTTGGGTTTTTCTATATCGATGACTACGCATTAAAATTGCGAAAAAAGACAAAACAGCATCAGACTCCAGACTTTCATTTGTTTCGAATCAATTTAAAAAGCTAGTAGACTGTAAGACTATAGACATAATGAATAAAGACATAATTGACGACCCTCATGGCGGAGCGGTTACCATTCCGGTCTGATGCGCAATGGCTACCTGGTTCGATTCCCTTTCAGACAGGTATCTGAATGATGAGTTAAGATTCGTGTTCTGGGTCTGGGTGTTTGTGTATTCGTCTTGTGTGTGTCCATGGTACCCACGTTACAGGAGAAAATCCTACTGTGGGGCTATGAGTGTAGAAAGCGTGTCTAGAAAGCGTGAAGGTACTGGCAGATGCGTAACTACAGAATATAAAAAGTTTGCTTATGTATTTGGGCACCTATTATGTCTGTTGGTGGCCGCAACAGATGTTGATGTTTATCACGAAAACGCTGCTGCCCATCTCCTGGACATTATCTCTCACTCGCCTCCTAAAACATTTAAGAGAAGACTTGGAGTGATTATCTTTTAGACCGACGTCCCATAGTTTATCCTTTCTTAATTTGTATTCAAATGAGTATATTTTGTGCTCGTAAGAAAAATACATAAAGGAGTATATAGGGTGGTGATAATAATCTTTAGGCTCGTCGACCGTAAAGGCCTGTTGGCGACGCGCCAGCCTGCCGCGCCGCTCGAATTTCATTAAACCCCCAGCGTTCACAATGTGGTGGAAAATTATTTAATGGGAGCCAAGTTACGGCTGTCATTTTAAGCGATTCGCGAGCCTGAGCTTAATGATTTGGACTGAAAATTTTAAGATGTCAGAGCATGTCCGTCAAAGCAGTTGCCTACTACACTACAAGTGCTCCGTAAGAAATCGCTAAAAGCTGAAGGTCATAGTTATCTGTGGCAGTCTGCAATAGGTATTTGTAAAAGTAGCATAAATTAACGAAGTAAACGTCGTCCAGTCCATTTGGCGATAAATGGTCTACTTATTTTAACTAAGCTGGTGAAACGTTTTACTAAAGACAAAGCTCGAACCCTCCGTGTCATCTTACTTCGTGATATCTCCTACACTTCCTCATCACGTAGTCTGTCCTCACATAATATAACTTTTATAAGGTAGGTATAGAAGACACTTGTAACTCTGCAGTCGAACTTATATGAATCGAGCTACTTTTGAATTAGGCATTTGGATGGTTTCAAGTCTTCCGATGAGATACAGCGTACCTGTTTCAACCGTGAAGCGTTTCGGTCAAAGATGAGATGTCGAGTAAACCATTCAGCATATATTATGTAAGGTGACAATCCTATTCTTTAGTAGCGACAGGTCTGTGATAGGTCTCTGAAAGAACTCCCTATTAGTTTCAGATTTCCATGGACCGCACTAACACTGGTCAGGAAATGAATTGCGTTCTGGTGCACTAATTTATTGTTAAAAGGAAAGTTTTGTACTAAATTGTCTTGGGTCATACTGAAAATATTATGAGACTTGAAAGAACAATCTTAAGTACTCGGATAATTGTTGCTTCAGTCTTTAACGTTAACAGTGCCAAGAATTCCCATTCTCAAGACACCTATCCGATGAGTTCCCGCTAACACTTAACCAAATGATCAAAGTTCAAATTGGGACAGTAATTTTTAATCTTCCCGAGCCTTAGACAATAGTATTACAATTTCATTGCAACTTGAGTTAACTACTAATTCTAAAGTTAATCTGTGGGAAGTAATAAACGCGGCAAATAAACGTTAACCAGCCCAAAAGTTAATAGGGTGTTATGAAATCCTGCTGCCTATTTCGAATACACGGGACTTTGTGAAATTTAGCGCTTGGTGAGAACAAATACTGGTTTTAAGCCGACTGCAACGATTAATAGCAGACATATTTTTTATTTATTAATGCACAATATTTTAATGTCATAATAATTTATATCTACAAAAACATTTGAACGTTATCAAATATATGAAATATAACAAATGAAAAAATCTTTTCTTATTAGGAATTCTTGTAAAATACTTACTTAGTAAAAAGTCTTATTGATACAAACACTTAAATTATACTTACGTATACTAATTACAAATTTATGTTTAATAATTCGATATATTATTTTTATTATATATTTCTTTAAATACAAAATATTAATCCAGTGAATAATATATACTAACTCAATTCGGTACAAAGTCGGTATAAAGTTTCTGAGAGCGTGCAGTCTTACACGCAAGCTGGTAACCGCTCTCTTTACGTTTTAACCCAACGGCCAATATACAGAGTCAATTCCCTCTTTGCCCTCTTAATTCCAACGAACTCTCAATTTTAATGTTTATTGAGCGAGATTACCTCCAGATGGCGCTGTGGAGTCTTATTAGGGAAGCAAATTTACTTCGGTTCCAAAATTTTGTTTACCAACTCTTGAAAGCATCCTAGTACTTTCTTAACCTTTTTAACTCGTGCGTTTACCCTGTTGTAAGATTATCACAGTGTTTTTTAATAGGATCGATTACTTCTCATGGCAATTTTTTTTTTTCTGATAAATCGTCCTGCTGTCAAGTCATAAAATAGTTCTAAATAAGGTATTCTTAACAAAATTTTATTGTATTATTATTCACTTATTCACTTCACATGATTAGTGTACTTATTTACATGCATGCACAATAATAACGACATCAAGTCGATGCTCCACAGAGATAATTTAAATCATTATGGTTATTCATAGTTAAAGTATACTACTGCTGCGAAAATAAATTCAATAGCCAAATCGAGATAAAAAATATGTAACAATATTATAAATCAAACTATAAGGAAACCAACTAACGAAAATCCAAGATTTAAAGTAATGGTTAGATTTATAATCAAACCAATCCACGACACTTCTATCATACCACACATATGCACCTTTTAATGACTGAGGAGCGTCCAAAACTATGTAAACTGGAGTCTCAGCAGCTTGTTCTGGTGTAAAATATCCGATTTTTGCCGTCAAATCTGTACGCACGAAGCCTGGGTGCATTGAATTTATGGATATTTTTCTGTCTTCAAGATCCTTTTGCTGCAACACAGTAATAGCACTGAGAGCGATTTTCGCAATTCGATAAGCAGCTATCGTTCCCCCATCAGCTAAATCTTCCCTTCTGAAAGTACCTTCTCTTGAAGCCTCTAGGAACCAATTGACAAAATCATTTATATCGTTCACACTAAAGTTTTTACTGGTAAATTTGTCAATCCAATACTTGTTTCTCAAATTAGATAAATGGCCACAAATACTTGATATATTCAACACTCTTCCATTTTCTCTTAATAACGGGTATATTAACTCTTCTATAGTGAAAATACTTTTGAAATTTGTTTCGATTATCTTCTTGTCCTCTTCATACGATGGGGCGAAAAAGTTTGCAGCAATACCTGCGTTATTGATCAAAATATCTATGCCTCCATGTGTCTCTTTTATGTGATCTCTAAACTTTTCTACACTTCTTCTATCAGTAACATCGAGCTGATGATATTCTGGATGCAGATTCAATTTGTTTAATTCCTTTACAGCAATCGTTCCTTTTTGTTCATCTCGAGATGTCAAGTACACTTTTCCAGGAAATCTTTTACACAATTTTTTAACAATCGCAAATCCCAGTCCTTTATTAGAACCGGTAACAACAGCTACTTTATCCGCCATGTCTATCCGACGACATAATTTAAATAAAACTGATACGATATTTAACAAGTATTTATGATACAATTATGGACTCGGCGACCTTTGATAACATTGTCAATACTTATAATAAAGAGAAAAACTTTGTATTTTTGTATATTTGTATGTTTGTTATGAATTACTCAACTCGCGCGGGTTCTGCTAGTTTTCTTATATTTGTAATATCTTCTGAATGGAATGCCCGATTTTAGTAATTCAAAAAGTTATTTATATGCGCTGAACCAATGAAATAATTAATTTGGATAAGAATTACAACGAAGGTATAGTTATTATGATCTGAATTTGATCTGCTTTCTTTAATAACTTTTGAAATGTAAAAAGTGGTTATAGTGAAATATTTACAATAGTTGGACGTAAAGTACCTTCGCGGTTTTGTTTTTGTAGATATCCATATGTTCTCTAATACTTATTTTTAAACATTTTATTGTTCTATCATCAAATTCCGCAGCGTATGTGACGA
The DNA here is from genome assembly GCA_949699795.1 of Spicauda simplicius. Lineage (NCBI taxonomy): Eukaryota > Metazoa > Arthropoda > Insecta > Lepidoptera > Hesperiidae > Spicauda > Spicauda simplicius. The sequence goes on along the minus strand of OX453064.1, from coordinate 21,728,067 downwards.
AAGAAATTTTTAAGCAAAAAATCGGTTCAGTAGTTAATTCATAGCAAACACACAAAAATACAAAGTTTACCTTTTTATAATATTAGTATAGTAAAAATACAGTTGTAAGTGCTTAATTTCGAACCTCGGACTCTCCATTTGGAGTCCTATTTCAACTACTAGGCTATCTTAGCTCACAAACGAAAATACATTAAGATGTTAATGAGTAATAAAGTTAAGAATTGAAAATACGAAGCCTGGTATGCACTTAATAATAAATGTAAAATGAAATTAATAGAGGAAATATGTAGGAACAAATTTCATAAGTCAATATTAGCGTCAGCTATGATTCGACAGCTATAAACTTTTAATTTAAATGTGGTCTACATTACATACAAACCTAGGTCAGGTTTTTAGATATTAGTTTAACATTCCGTAATCTTATCTTATTTCTTATAATATCTTATTATTATCTTTTAATTTTATAAATGCGAAAGATTGTAAGGACGTGTGTGTGGTACTTTTTCACACATAAACTACCGGTCGGATTTTGCTGAAATTTAGCACACCTAAATTTATTCCCTTAATTAACTCCCCGACTACAGGGAATACATTATTTATTACCTAGATTTCTACAAAGGATAGATAATCATTAATGTGGTGGACATACCCGTTTCGTGCAAAGTAGCGGCAATAACCTAGTTTTTTATAAGTTTACATTCGAATAGCATGTTTTTTCAGAATTAATAAGTTTGCTTCCTAATAAAGTGACGAAAAATAATGTCGACCTCCTTTTACTGGCCAAGAAAACTTGTTTTTGACGTGTTATTACCTAAAGTACTTGACGGTTCAAAAATAAAATGTTAACTCACTTTTTTAATACCTTCGAATTATTAATTATTCATATGACACGAGGCCATTAGCCCTCGAGTTAATATTCACAGATATCAGCCCGACGCGATGCTGGAAAGTAAATTCATTAATTTAAACCAATTCGACGTTTCAATTAACGAATGCGACAAAGATATGCATAAAAGATATTAATATGCATGTTCTCGGCGGCGTTCGCCAAAGTTTCTGTTTTGCGATGGTGTTCGAAACAAAATTATAGCAAATATTTCGGTGTATCCTGATACATCTTGTTGGTGACGCGATACTGCTTATAAGACTTAATGTTAGAGATATTTCAACATTGATAAAATGGTAATGTTATTATTATAAATGCGAAATCTAAAACATGTTTATGTGAATAAAAAGAAAAAAAGATTCAAGAATAAAAAAAAGCTTGAAGTAAAGATAAGTTACCTTAAATAAAAATGTGTGCGTGTACTAGCGTACACTCGTGAGAAGTGAAGCTTCTTTATGACGTTATTTTTCAAAAAATAATTTACTATATGCAACTTTACAGAAATTGGTTAAATAAAGTTAAATTAGATAAAGTTTAATAATATGCTTTTATTAAACTTTATCTAATAATCTAATCTATAATAATCTATCTAATATCACGCGTGGTAGGGATAAGAAAAAGATGGCGCGTAACAGAAAAAAAAAGATGGCGCGTAACAGAAAAAGATGGCGCGTAACGAAAAAATGTTACACAATTTTTTTTCCAACCCCGATAAAGAAGTTTCACTTCAAAAATGATTTCGGTGACTGAATTTATTTTCTGTTTTTTAATTACACTTGTCTTTTGTCATAAATTGATCCTTCCAAATCCAGGTCGTCTTTGAGTTTTTGAATACCCAGTATTGCGTCTCCATAATTGATTATTCAAATACAAAATTAGTAGCAATCTAACAGATCTAAGCAAAGGAACCCAAACTCATACCTACTCTAATGCTCTCAAACGTATATTCAACCTCTCTCCGACAAAGTGCTTACGCTGTAACAGTATTTACCTTTAAAATCGTATTGGACCTGAAAATAGACTCGATGTAGCGACGGCGCTCGCTGAGATAGATTCAGTGTCCAGACAGGCAGAGATGTTTATAACGTTACTTGAATATATACTGAATGAAATATAAGATGTTACTTCGCTCACTAAATCAAACTAGATAAACAACAACTAGACTACAAATATTAGATAAAGTATAAGATAATAAATTACTTTAAGATTGAAATGCAATAAAAATCAATACTTAAAAAAAATCCAAGTCTCGCAAGTCAGTTTTCCTACCGAAAAAAGTTGTGAGATCCATGTATACCAAGTCGATTATTAATTTATTCAGTCCCTGCTTAAACGAACTTTCTGTCTTAAGTTATTATGTAATGTTCTAACCTAACAACATCTTATAGTGACCAAGTCAATCTATTTATTTAAAACGTTAAAGATTTATAATATCGATATGGTAACAGTAATTGTAACTTTGTAACTATAATTGTAAGGAACTGATTGTAAAACTTTTATGATGCTATTGTTCTCAAGTAAGTGACAATGTGTATATTTGAGAATGTATTCATTAAATCTAAATTACATGAAAGTTATTGGATATCTCGATGATCTTGTGGTTCTAAATCGTGTACATAGCGAATGAAGAAAACTTTGAAAAAGCAAAATTAATTTAACTGGTATTCAAGTCACAATAAAAATAAAATAAAAAATGTATTGTCTAGAAAAATATAAAGTAATGTATCCTAAGTTAACTTACTACATAGACATTGCTAATATTTACTGCTCCAGATGCAGAAGCTTTTTGAAAACTATTTTTTTCTCTTTGTATCTCATTGTAAATGAAACTCTGTTTTGTATGAGAATAAAATTCTTTAAACCTATTTGGAAGGTAGAATACCATACGTTTTATCCTATTCCGTTAGAGAGTATAATGATTATTGAAGCGTATGTGAGTTTATATGTTTGCGTGTATGTCCAATTTTTTGGCACGCGCGACAATCAAACGACTACACTTTTAAATTTCAAATTTGCAATCAAGTTGTTAGTAGTTCAATAATATCTCCATCCTTTCTTATAAATGAGCATGCAGCCTGATTTTAAATGGTCACGTTTTTTCCTGATTTTAAATTGTCACAAAGAATGTTATTTAATTTTATTTTACCATATTTTCTTATAAGAAAATATAAAAGTACAACGCACGTCAAAAATATAGAGCATTACTGGAAGCACCTATAAATAAATTATTCATGTGCTATGACGAACCCTATCAGGCACTCTGATATGAAAAGTTATGGAGTCCGTTAACGATTCCGTGTGTAGACGGTTTCATTGAAACCCTTTTAACTCATACATATTTGATTATTGTATGTACATACTTAATTCGAATGCTTTTTTCTTTGGAGTTTTTTGTTTTTGAGCTTCTATCCTCGTGTGTCCATATGCATCGAATATTTTTTGGTTTAAAATTGCCTCTGTTGTAGTAAAAGCATGTAAAGCACCTTTACTTTTACCTTTTAAATTTTACCCTTACCTGTTTATACCAATTAGCATTGACCACTGCGGTGGTTTATGACCTTGACCCATGTTACTCCAAGTGGTGACCGTGCCTAGAGAGAACAATAACGGATTGATGACGGTCTGTACTTATGTGATTACTAGGTGAAGCATTTCTTGCGTTTCGATGGAAGGGTGTGGTTGCCGGTACACTTTTATATGAGGCGACCATCTTAGTCCTCGGGAGTAGCAACACATCTGTGATTGACTTCAGATAGAACCCATGTTCTGTATGAAGTTGATTACAGATGTCCATGGGCGGCAGTGACCACTTACCATCAGGTGGACTGCATGCTCGTTTGCTACTTCAGTGAAATAAAAGAAAAAAAAAAATTACTAGTAAAACGTCTCTAAACCATATTTTTTTTTTAAAAAACGTTTCATACACTATACTAATCCTTCAGTAATAAGATTTCACACACTAATTGCAAAATACTAACAGTATTGGCAGTACTGAACGGTATAGACGATAAAATCTCATTGCGAATCCTTATCAGCGATGATAAATAATGACTATCGCTGTAACTGAATAAGCACGCCACTTTATTCGTTCATATTTTGTTCGAACGTATTAGTGAGATCATGTCTGGCAAAGTAGCTGTGGTTACCGGCTCGAATAAAGGGATCGGTTTAGCGATCGTCAAGGGACTCTGTCAGAGGTTTGACGGGATAGTGTACCTGACGTCTCGTGATAACGCTCGTGGCAAAGCAGCTGTTGCAGAACTGAAAAAACTTGGACTACATCCAGAATATCATCAACTTGATGTGGCTGATAGGAAGAGCGTGGAAGCATTCAGAGACCACATAAGGGAAAAACATGGTGGCCTAGACATTCTCATCAATAATGCAGCTATTGCTAATGGTGTTACATCAACAAATTCCTACGAAGAAAATGAAAACATTATTGATATTAATTATAGAAGTGTTTTGATCATCCAGGAATTAATATTCCCGTTGGTGAGAAACAACGGCCGTATTCTCAACATCTCCAGCGACTGCGGACATCTCTCTAACATCAGAAACAAGTACTGGATCGAAAGACTGTCTAAAAAGGATTTCACTTTGAAGGACATTAACGAATTCGTCGACTGGTATCTCGAATCTGACAAAAATGGTACATTTAATAAAGATGACATAGCAGATAATGCCACTGTTGCAGCGTATAGGATTGCGAAAGTAGCTCTCAGTGCAGTGACAATATTGCAGCAGAAGGAGCTTGCGTCGAGGAACATTTCCGTGAACTCTATGCACCCTGGATTAGTGCGCACCGACATGACAAACGACGTTGGGTTTTACAGTACAGACGAGGCTGCGAAAACTCCAATTTATGTGGTTTTAGATGCTCCGGAATCTCTCAAAGGTGCTTATATCTGGCACGACGGAAAAGTTTTGGATTGGTACGACTACAAAGCTGATTATTACTTTAAACACTCCACCTTGAAACCATAAGATTTAATAATATGCATATATATGTATATTTGTCAGATATTTTCCTGATTGCAATGTGACGATGAATTTTATGCAATAAACATATTTCACCAAATTTATGTAGCCAAAGATTATTTCCCAGTAATTAAGATAACATTATCGGTTTCTTGTTCCTCTTTATAATTTCATACACATGATAAAATCTTTTATTTAAATTTGTGTATATGAGAGCCCTATGCCCTATTATTGAAGCTAACTTGTGTTATTTCGTAAACAATGAGAATGAAAATATGACTAGTAATTATTGTATTCACGAATAATCCCAGATAGTACATACAACGTATGTATATAATGTATGTATGTATAAGTAAAATGTATGTATAACGTGTATTTACATGTATATTATAAATCAAAATGTACTTGTAAAATTTAAGGATTATTTTCTTATATAGGCTACTATTAAAAATACCTATAACGAATACTTTATAGTATTCGTTATAGGTATTCAGTCATTCACAACAATAATATAACTCTAGATAACAGAGATAAAATAGTAAAAATGTAAAAAGATAAGGATGTTAAGATTACAAACAAATATATTATCTCTAATATATTTGTAGTCTTAACGCCCTTCTTCTTATTATATTTTTTATCACAATCGTCATTCAACTACGGCGAGAACACCACCACAGGTATTCAGTTTTTAAAGTTGTGGTAAGAAAGACACAGTGGAGGCATTCCAACTAAGTCCTCAAAGGTTTTGCAGGCCACCACACCTATTTCTAGCGTCAAGCATTTCTTGCGTTTCGATGGAAGGGTGTGGTAGCCGGCACGCATATGACGCATCCATCATAATCCTCGGAAGTAGCAATGCATCTGTGATTGACTTCAGATACAATCCATGCTCTATATGGAGTTGCTATAGATATATGATTTTAGACTAATATTATCGCGGAATTGATACATTATAATACTTAACGGGTACTCACGATATGCGGTTTATGAATTCTTATAGATTGATTTATGTAAATCGCAAATAGTGCAAAGTGTGGTGCGTAAGGATACAATTAGTGTTGCGTGTCGTGATATGGAACCTAAAAAAGAAAAACGAACTAGACGTAGAGTAGATAGGTTAATTTACCACTAGTGCTTGTCAACGGTTTCTCCCCGCTACCGCAGTTTGGCCGTGACCACGATCCATGCAACTGGGTCGAATAATCGGCAAAAAAAGATTTCTTTAAGAATTCATAAACCGCATATCGTGAGTACCCGTTAAGTATTATAATTGCTATAGAGATGCCTATGAGCGGCAGTAACGTCTTAAAAAACATACACGAGAGGTTAATAATATTAGTAATTCGGATTTTTGTATGGCGTGTTTCCTTGTAAAATTCTAAATTACCGTTTGAATAATAAATGAAATGAAGCTATTCAAAGTACTGCTCCTTTTATGAAAAAAGTCAAAATTACAAAAGTTAAAAGAAGGTGGAGTTATGTTGCAACATATGGCTACTCATACAGAGCTGTGATAGCCTAATGGTTTAAACTTGCCCTCTCGATCGGGAGGTCCGAGGTTCAAACCCAGGCACGCACCACTGATTTATGTCATTAGGCTATCACTGCTCTATGAGGCTATCACTCTAATTATATATAATTATATTGATATATAATACCAATTAATAAAATGAACCTGTTATATAAACTCACTTCAGTGCCGTTATTAAGGTCGGCTAGTATTATATTATGTAAAAAAATGCAAAAACATTTAATTAAACTGCCAATAAAATTTGTTCTTTATTAAGACGAGGTCAAAGAACGTTTTATATACTTTTATCCAGTTATTTTTTAAATGTAACTTTTTAATGTTAACTTAATTGTCGGTATGATAATTTCGATATTTCATTTACCAGTAATGACTGATAATAACTTAAAATAAGGACTTAAAGTATCATGTACAAATTAATTATCACGCTTAATCAGTAAGGAAATCTTAGGTATTTCCATAAAAAAGTTAAAGATATTTACAGTAATTAAATAACTACTGTTAAAGTGATTGCATAAAGTAACATTATCTTATATTGATAACTTTCAAGTTTATAAAAATAATGAATTGAATTAAATATCATAAGCCTTGTCTGTAAATTACAATAATGTATAATGACCTTTTTTTTAGTAAGTGGAGTAATTAATAGATAATGCTAACGTAGACTTCTTAAAGTAACAATATAATTAACATAATAAAATACACTAATTACATATTATTTGTACTACTTATAGAAACGTTTGTTACAAAACATTAACTGTCACAATGACTACGGCGTAATCATTTAATAACGGTAATTAAAATACCATTCGCTACGATACAACCTTATAAACACGTCGCAGTACTTGCTCATTTGTTCAAACGTTTTAGTAGTGAGATCATGTCTTGTAAGGTAGCTGTAGTTACTGGGTCGAATAAAGGGATCGGTTTAGCGATCGTCAAAGGACTCTGTCAGAGGTTCGACGGGACAGTGTACCTAACGTCTCGTGATGACGCTCGCGGCAAGACAGCTCTTGCAGAACTGAATAAACTTGGACTACATCCAGACTATCATCAACTTGATGTGGCTGATAGGAAGAGCGTGGAAGCATTCAGAGATCACATTAAGGAGAGACATGGAGGCCTAGACATCCTCATCAATAACGCAGCTGTTGCCAATATGTCGCCGAACTCCTATGAAGAAACTGAAATCATCATCGACATAAATTACAGAAGCGTTCTGCTCATGCAGGATTTGGTATATCCGTTGGTGAGAAACAACGGCCGTATTCTCAACATCTCCAGTGACTGCGGACATCTCTCTAACATCAGAAACAAATACTGGATCGAAAGGCTGTCTAAAAAGGATTTCGCTTTGAAAGATATTAACGAATTCGTCGACTGGTATCTCGAATCTGTCAAAAATGGTACATTTAATAAAGACGATATAGCAGACAATGCTACTTTTGCAGCGTATAGAATTGCGAAAGTAGCTCTCAGTGCAGTGACAATATTGCAGCAAAAGGAGCTGGCATCGAGGAACATTTCCGTGAACTCTATGCACCCTGGATTAGTTCGCACCGACATGACAAACGACGTTGGATTCTACAGTGCAGATCAAGCTGCGAAAACTCCTATTTATATCGTACTAGATGCTCCGGAATCTCTCAAAGGCGCTTATATCTGGTACGACAAAACAGTTCTAGATTGGTACGACTATAAAGCAGATTATTTTTTCAAGGTCTCGTCTTTGGGATTAAGAGAATAAGGGATATTTAACGCAAGAATAAATTTGATACGATAAATATAAACAAATTTATTTGGCCCGAGGCTATCTTCCAGTAATTAAGATAACATTATTGGCGTCTTGTTTTCCTTCTAAAATTTCATACTTGTCGAAACATTATATACTGTTGTCTTCATTTTACAAAGTAACCTTGTATTAATAAACAAATGTGTTTTTAGCAATAGATTATTAAATTGTTTTCATGAATTTATCTCAATAGGTACAGCAGACCAAATGTGTATAATATTAAAAAATGTACATAATATGTACATTTTTAAATATATACTGTTGCAAATAGAGAATAATATTAGTAGATTACTACTCATTAAACTGGATTTGAAGATATCTCATTTTGTATTTAATTAAAGAAAACGATTTACGAAGAAGTATTTAGCAAATAACAAGAATATTAAATTTATTATATCAATACAATGTATAAATACTTAATACTAAAGATCCCCTCTTTCAAGATGATCAAATCCAAAACTATATGGAAAAAAGAAAAAGACCGAAAAGTATTTCGAGGATTTTGATTTTGATAAAAGGTATAACTACACAGTCAGATCTTTCAAAAATAGTTCTCTCTTATTAGAAAATACAGGAATTTATTAAAAACAACATTTTTTAAAACTGATTTTCACATAGTGTCGTTGGTATGAAGATCAAATTTTGGAAAGTAATTTTAAAATAACACACCAAATAAAATAGCCCTGCAAAGACGTCCATTTATTGTCAACCCCTTTGGTGTTAAAAAAAATTATGGGGGACCATAACTACTTCCAGTAGTCCCTCTGCCTAATAGGTAGGTGCCATTAGTCGTAGGTCGATAGGTAGGTCATTAACCATTTTTTTATTATATTATCGAAAGTAAAAATTAATTGCCATAGGCCAGTCACTTTTGATACAAAGTAACATAAATACCCATAGTTAGTAGATGAACGGCCTGACGCCGCGGTCACCATAGGCGCTCTAGGACGCAAAGTTCTGGATTCGCTTCTTGGCGAAGCAGACATCTCAGTGTTGATGTAACTAGAACATTCAAATATACGGTTATGAATTTAAAAACGGTGTTTTTTTTTTTCATTTTCATTACTTTTTTTTTAACAGTCTGTGCTTTTTGTTTGTAATAATTTATTTTGAATAGCTTTTTACTTTTTGGCGTTAAAATAGTATCATATATATGCTCCAAAACCCTCTGTCTGAAGCGGTTGAGGAAAAAGCTTGTAACTTTTAATAATCTCCATAAACAGAAAGATTAGAATAAAACTGAATAACAACACCAAATCAACATTACTGTTATAGTCACCGTATTCGGGATATTAAAACAAAATTCCTACAATATTTTCCACACAGTTATTTTATTTTAAAATCAAAACTTCCCATTCAACTACCGCACCGAGAATTATTTCCTCACCACATTCGTGGCCATAACAAAATATGACAAAGCGTTTTAAAACATAAGAGGATTAGAGTTTTCAATGGTTCAGATTCTGTTGAATAAGCATTGAATTAATAGGATTCGAGTAAATAGCTGTTCATTTATGAGTCATTCATGAGTCATATGAGTCGTTCATTTTTTTTGTCGCCATAGATATATGGGTAGCATTCTGACCACCAGGTGCATTGCATGCTAGCTTGTTATTTAACTTTATTTTAACCTGTAAAATTAGTATCAGTAATGACCAATCACTTATGACTTGGTAAATCTGTTTTTGTATTTCTATGAATCCTGAATGCATGTTTGTTGTTCTTTCACACAAAAACTAACACTCAGTTTTGGCTAAAATTTGATCTTAGATTAATATATATTATATTACTCATTTTGGCAAAGGGAGATCTCCGACCAGGCTAGGTGATTATGCCTGGGGAGCGGCCATGCTCCGACAGTCTTTGTTCGGAACTTGTGTATATGCGGGGTGTTGAGAATACTTTGATAGCGTGTTTTAGAATACTAGTAGCGCCAACCTTTGACGACTTGCGGGAGGTCGCCACACTCATTATCTAGGTACCGTGACCGTGGACGAAGTCGCGGAAATAACCTAGTAAGTTATATATAGTAAAGAGATTCGGAACCGCTGTGTCTGCTTACTTGGAACCAAAAACTTGTCAGTTTATTCAACAGAACAGAAAAACCTAGCGTCGTTCAGTTTATGTAAATTTTCGCATAATTATGCACTTTCCTTTCATACTGCATTATCATACGTCGCATTTCATACGTGACATGAGTTACTGTTGCTTGAAGCACTTATTCTAGCATTTATGTTAATAGTAATATGCCGTAGTTTAAAAGGAGTTATTATTTAACTTCGTGTTGCTAGTAATAATTCGTAGGATACGTTGTCGTATGTTTTGTTTGCGATATTTAAAGAAAATAAAGATTCTCGCAGCGACGTCGTCTTTATTATGAAGGTCATATAAAATGTTCATATTTTGTTTATAAAAGTCACTAAATATAAATGCAAAAATAATGAATATTTGTTCACAACTTTGAGTGTAAATTTGTGAACATATCTTCATTATTTTTGTCATATACATTTTTACTTTTATTTTTTATAATATTATGATACTTTTCCATTCATAGCCCCGTAATGACACTACCGTGTCGTAAGTGCCGTGAATACAATCATAGACGAATACTAAATCTTGATAAAATTTGATAATCAAACCCGGAACCACCGGAACCCACTGCGTCTCTAACCAGGAGGTGGCCGCTTTCCCGCGTAGGTCGTTAAATGTCCTAATTACGTGCCTTACTACGAGTTTAGAACTTTTTGTTAATACACAAGATGGTAGAACCAGTGTAGTTCGACCGGGGAGGTACCACCGCCACAGCTATTTCAAGCTTGAAGCAGTTCTTATGTTTCGATGGAAGGGTGTGTTGTCGCCACACTTTTATAAGAGGCGTCGATTGCGTTCCGTTTCATTGCCAACAAATCGGACTGTAATCTGTTCTACCGTGTTTGGAATGTTATGGATGTTCCCAATGTTACCGATACACGTTCTCATATCTTTGACCTTGCACATGAAATAATTTCGTATGAAAAATATATTATTATCTCATTGTCATTTCACTACAGGATGTACTTATATCTGTTTCTCTTTGTGCTGATAATAAAATATTACTGAAATGATCAGTGCACTTAGTACGAGCTTAATACATTTATTTACAAGGTGGTAGAACCAGTGTAGTTCGACCGGGGAAGTACCACAGCCGCACCTATTTCTAGCGTGAAGCAGTTCTTGCGTTTCGATTGAAGGGTGTGGTTGCCGGCACACGTTGTTATGAGGCGACCATCATAGTCCTCCGGAATAGTAACGCATCTGTGATTGACTTCAGATGGAACCCATGTTCTGTATGAAGTTGATTACAGATGTCCATGGGCGGCAGTGACCACTTACCATCAAGTGGACTGCATGCTCGTTTTTTATATTTGTACCTAACGATAAGGGTACTTTAGTTAGATAAAAAAAATGTCTATCTCTAATCTTGTTTATTTTTGGTTTCAATTCTAAATATCAACAGTAAACAAATTAAAACTGTATATCGTGAATATGTCTTACATATTGCAATGTAGATATTGAATTATTGTTATCATGTGGGTAGAACGAAAATCTTCATTTAAATTACCCTATCGGCCCGCATCTTGCGAGCAGTTAGTCGTCGTCTTGCGCTGGGCGAGTACATATCGGTAGACACATCGTTATAATATATGTGCCGCTAATCTCCACGTGGATTAGTCATATGTGTGTGTGCGTGTCGCGTGTGCCTTGTGAAGTGCAGTGACTAATTCTTAGGAAGAACAGGCCAAGTCTACAACTTTGAATTCTGTGACAGCGCCGAGCGGATCACCGCTGACACGGCGCAGGTCCGCAGATCAACTTAGCAGACAAGGTTAGTGGTGTTATCTATATATCTACTGGAACGATGATGAAGTCTATCTACAAACACGTTATACAGTTTACCGTAATCAAATCTCGTACGGTTTTTTAGAACCGTACAAAACAAACTTAGGTACGGAGTCATAATTATTGTGTGTACTAGCTGTACCCGCGGCTTTGCCCGCGTGCAAATCAACGTGTCACAAAGTTTTTCCCGCGCAAATCTCGAACAGTGGGAATTCTATGATAAAAAGTAGTAACATTAAAATCGGTTTGGGCACTCAAGGATTACCTGGTCAAACACAGAGTGAAAAAACGAATTTAACGTAACGTAGGAACGTATTGTTATGTATTTTTTTTTAAATACGACGAATTCTAATATTGTAAACCACTTTTTTGAACCAATTTATATTCTTAGTGGTCTAATTCACAACATCGGGATACTTTTTTTCAATCAACTCCTCCACATTTGAACCAAAACGTATCGATTATGAAGATTGATTTGAACTTTTCCGAATTGGAAAATACTATTTGAAGTAATTTTGGCGGATTTAAATTTCTAAGTAAGATTATAGGTAAACCTAATTTTAATATTAGTTTGTGTTCAGGAGTTCCGGAAGGCATTAAGGAATTCAAAAAATCTGTTGGATAATGTACAGCTTCCTCCATCTCAATGACTGTGTCTACCGAATAGTAGATCTGTGGCGCTGCTTTAAATTTTGAAAAAAAAAATTAATCATTTATTTTATCGACACGTTCATTGGTGGGTGGGTATATAGCCGTCTTTTGGAACCAATTTATAGTGTTATTGGTTGTATTAACAATATCGGTATATACTTTTTCAATCAACTCCTCCACATTTAAACGAAGACGTATCGATATAAAGATTGATTTTAACTTTTCCGGATAACAAAGCACTATTATCTACTTGAAGTAAATCATTACAAAATTGGAATATCACTGAACAGCGACATATATTCTAAGTTCATATTTTGTTTCATGTGGCCAAAGATAAGATCTTTTAAGAGGTGCATCGGGCTATTTGTGTGCGTAAATCCCGCATTGTTCTTTGTAAAGCAGAAAACATAATCAAAACACTTTTACAATTCATAAGAACAGGGCGCACCCGTTCGCAGGGCGCTGCCGCATCCTGCTCGCTTGTTTTTTATGTTTTCTTTTATGTTCCAACCTACCCTTTTTTTTTAAGTGGGTAATCCTCATGGATACCCAGCCGCCCGGGGCAGCAGCTGGGTATGACGGACTCTTACCGGCTAAACCCCCACTGTGTTTTCACCTCCGCACCGTTTGGCGGGAACACGGGCGCGCTTTCACATTCATCCGCGAACCCGCCGGTGCCTGGTCGCTTCTGCAACCCCCCCCGCGTCGAGCATGGAGCTCCCCTCCAACAGGAAGGCGCGCCAGAAAACACAAAGGCGCGCCTTATCTCCAAGGCTCCCATCCGCAGGGCGACGGACCAACCCCGAGACCGCCACCCAGGAGCCGTGGGCATGGGTAAGCCGACACCCGCAAAGGCACCGACCTGCCACACCCAGCGGCGGATCCGATCCCTGGTTCCGCCGCAAACCACCAAACGGCCGCAGAGGACAGGGAGGACGGCAACGACACACCGCATCTCCTCTTCCTCTGCGGCCCCACCGCCAACGCATCTGACGGTGCGCTCCCGTTTGGTCGCGGGAGACAGGGTGCACGGCAACGACACACCAAGACACCTCTCCTCCCGCGACCCCTCCTGGCTGCGGAGGACAGAAAACACCGTCCCCCGTAGCCCTCTCGGATGCATCCGGAGCGGGCCTCCAGCTAAGCCCACTCGGAGCGTCCCCTACCTGGGATCCCTCTTGGCTTCACCGCGGCGCCGCAAGCCACGGTTACTGAGCCCCCTCACCACGACAAGGTGGAGATCCCTTCGAGGGGGTTGTTCCAACCTCACCTAACCCAACCTGTTCAAAAAGCTACAGCTAAATCCAACTCTTAACAATAACATGACAATACTCCTGCATTTTCAGGATTTAGGTATTTAAAGTGACACTTTTCATCATAATGTTCTCTCAGGAACGGGTTGTAATGTATTGTAATCAATAAGTACCAAACTCATACGGCTTAAGTAGGCTGTGTACTTAGATTATCAGGGTTGATGAATTGAAGTTTAATTTATTAATCACATTTCAGTTTAATGAGCTGTCATTGAATTTATATACTAAACACAACCGTAAGCATATAAGTTTATATTTTGTTTCATGTGGCCAAATATAAGATCTTTTAAGAGGTGCATCGGGCTATTTGTGTGCGTAAATCCCGCATTGTTCTTTGTAAAGCAGAAGACATAATCAAAACACTTTTACAATTCATACGAACAGGGCGCACCCGCTCGCAGGGCGCTGCCGCACCCTGCTCGCTTATTTTTTATGTTTTCTTGTATGTTCCAACCTAACCTAACCCATCCTGTTTAAAAAGCTACAGCTAAATCCAACTCTTAACAATAACATGACAATATGACATGACATTTTCAGGATTTAGGTATTCAAAGTGACACTTTTCATCACAATGTTCTCTCAACGGGTTGTAATGTATTGTAATCAATAAGTACCAAACTCATACGGCTTAAGTAGGTTGTGTACTTAGATTATCAGGGTTGATGAATTGAAGTTTAATTTATTAATCACATTTCAGTTTAATGAGCTGTCATTGAATTTATATACTAAACACAACCGTAAGCATTATGTGACTACCTTTTTTAATTTAGGCTTGCACTATCCCGTATCATCAGGGAGGAGTTGAAGGTAAAAAAAAATATCCCATGTCTTTGCTTAGTATTCTAATTACTTATACGTAAGAACTTGAGAGCCAACTTCTATAGCTTGGGCTTGCAGTACCCTTCATCATCAGGGCTGAGGAGCTTAAGGTGGAAATTGTCTTCATGTGTCTTTGCTTAGTAATTATATTACATACCCGAAAGCATTAAATGGCCAACTCCTATGGCTTAGGCTTGCAGTACCCTGCATCATCAGGCTTAAGGAGTTGAAGATCGAAATTTTCATCTTGTGTCTTTGCTTAGTAATTATATTACATACCCGAAAGCACTAAATAGCTAACTTCTATGGCTTAGGCTTGAAGCACCCCTGCATCATCAGGGTTGAGGAGATGATGGTCAAAACTTTCATCTTGTGTCTTTGCTTAGTAACTATATTACATACCCGAAAGCATTAAATGGCCAACTCCTATGATTTAGGCTTGCAGTACCCTGCATCATCAGGCTTGAGGAGTTGAAGGTCAACATTTTTACCGTGTATCTTTGCTTGGTATTTTTATTACATAACCGTAAGTGTGAAATAGCCAACTCTTACGGTTTAGTCTTGAAATACCTTTACATCATCAGGGTTTACGAGTTGAAGATCAAATTTTTGTCCCATGAATTTGTTTAACAATCTTATTATATAACCATAAAAACAAATTGACTTACTTTTACGGTTCAGGCTAGCAGTACCCCTGCATCATCAGGATTGAAGAGTTGAAGGTAATTTTTTTTAGGAAATATCTGCTTAGTAATCTCATTCTACATTCAATCCAATTGGACTCCTACAGCTTAGGTTTGGCCGAGTATCGCTAATTTCGTTAATTTGCTTCAAAGAAATGGATCCTATGATCAGAACCGTATCAAACTCATCAGAGTACCCTTGAAGTACATTCTTTCAAATAAAAGAAAAATCATCAAAATCGGTTGGCGGGAAATTGAGTTATTCATCTATTTATCGCGCACATCGTTAATGCAAATATCAGACTTATGCGCTTTTCTTATGGATGCCACTGTCAAAAGTGAACTAAAAATAAATGGGACCCAACGACACGCACTACCTGTCAAATGAAAAAAAAATCATCAAAATCCGTTCACCCAGTGCGGAGAAGTCGAGTAACAAATGTAAATTAAAAAGAAAAATTAAAAAAAAAATACAGACGAATTGATAACCTCCTCTTTTTTGGAAGTCGGTTTGAAACGATGTTTTAACATAAAAGTCAAGGCGAAATACTAAATTTTATTGAGGTGGCCTCAAAATTGACTGACTTTCATACAAACTTACATCTCCTAATTGGGTTAAATTGGGGGAGGGGGGCAGAAAATTCATTCTTAACTGACGTCTACGTCATAAAAGGAACCCCTAGTTAAATCATATTCGTATCTTTAGCAGTTCAGGCTCTACGATGTTTATTCAATAGATGAGTGAGAGAACATCCTTTCGTTTTTATATAAGTATATATAGATATAGAGATATAGATTTGTATAGTATCAAATAACATAGGTACACACATAACCAATAAAAAATACATAACAAAGGAATACATTTTACAGACCATAACATGTTTAGTTTCAAGCAATTCAACTATGCAGTTACTTGTCTTATTAACACTTATCGAACACAGAATCAATACTGCGTAGTTTTAAATTGACATAACTTTTTTATTCGTAAACCGAGTTACATAAAATAAACACTAAATGTTAAGTGAAGTTTCCCCCAACACATCAGTGAAAATTATATTCAAATTGGATAAGCCGTTTCTGAGATTAGCGTTTTCAAACACACAGACAAACAGACAAACAGACAAACAGACAAACAGATAAACAGACAAACAGACAAACAGACAAACAGAAAAGATTTCTAAAAACCATTATTTTGGGTTCTATATCGTATTAAAGACCTCTAGAAATGGTTTTCACCTAAATTTATTCCATGTACAGACAGCGACCTCTTACAGATTTATTATAGTATAGATTAAATATGAACTTATCTAACCGAATAATTTCAAAAAATGCAATCACAGATAGATAAATTTCAATATGAAATAGGTTCCCAAAGTTTTAATTCTCTTTGAAACTGCAGTTTCGCCGGGACTATGATCCATGCAGCTAGGTTAAAACACATAAGCAAAAATAAAAAAAAAATCAAAAACGGCGAATCTTGGGTACTTGTTACATATTAAAATGTAACCTCACCTAACTTAACTGCTGGTGCAAGAATTAGGTCATACCTACTAGAAAATCTTTAATACAGTTTACCCTAATCGAATCGTGCGAAGCATTTTAGTACCGCACAAAACAAACTTATGGAGACATATTGTTTATTGCATATGAACACTAACGTTTGGCGCAACGATTTACTTTCCTATGTATTTATGGCAACAAACTTACCTTATTTATAGTGCAGTAACATCACCCGTAGTGAAGACACTCGTAATCTTCTTCATGGCTTTTCATGTTCATAGCTTTATGGGAAGTTAGGTTAGGTCAGAAGTGTTATACTGACTTCCGTATCTTCCATTATTTGCAATCTTGTAGTGCTTTACGGATGTTACAACGTTTATACAACATACGTTTAAGTTATTCTCCGTTTATCGTAGGTAGTTAATTCTTATGTTATTAGTTAGCACATATTATATTACCATAAATTAGCAAGCACAATTATTAAATGTGGTAGATTTTTTTGTGGTTTGACGCCTGAGGCATCACTTCTACACCTATTTCTGACGAGCTCATTGACGACCCGCGTGGCGGAGCGGTTCCCATGCCGGTCTGACGCGCAAAGGGTTCCGGGTTTGATTCCCGGCCAGACAGGTATCTTAATGATGAGTTTAGATTCATGTTCTAGGTGTTTGTGTATTCGACTTGTGTGTGTCCATGGTACACATGACAGGAGAAAATCCTAGTGTGGGGCTATGATTGTAGAAATCGTGTTGCTACTCTTGACGACTATAAGCGCCGGCGCACATATGACGGAGCGTAGCGCAGAGCATTTTTCACTGTCAAACTATTGTCGTCATTGTCTCTTTAGAAATAATATCCAAAATTAAATACCAGCAATTTATTTCTGAGGAGCATGAAAGCGACGATATGCGAAAGGTAGCGCGCAGGAGCGCGCAGGAGCGCGACCGCGCGCGCACGACGCGCTACTCCGCGAGTACTAATTTGCGCGATTTCGGCTAGAGTGTGATTCGTTTAGAAAATTTCGCGGGCATGCTCTGCGCTGCGCTCCGCCATTTGTGCGCCGGCCGCAGGCGGTGTTTCTCATATAAAAGTGAGTCGGCAACGATACTCTTCTGAAACACAACATGTAGTGATTCTTGTGCTAGAAATAAGTGTATCGATGGAAGGTATATCTCTGGCCAAATTACTGTAAAAAGAATGAATGACAAAAACTACTATATATCTGAAACTAGAAATGAATACTTTTACAATAAAAATTATCCGAATTTCGACAAAATTATATTACATACTAATAATATTTCAAAGTAGTGAAAATTCACTCGTACATATTAGATGCTCCAACAATATTTTTTAACCGTTTATCTGAACATTCTTAACCTACATTAGCGTTTACAGCGCGTTTTAATGTTCATCCATTTATGAATTGTAATTATTTAAATGTTTTCAAACGTATTTTTGTTTTTTTTTTTTGTTTGTTTATTTACTTCTTTTGCTTTTTAAAATTATCAGTGTTTCTCCACTATATTATACATGTATTGTACCTAAAAACCTTCCTCTCAATTACTCTATCTATAAAAAACCTGCATTATAATCCATTGCGTGGTTTTAAAGATCTAGGCATACATAGGGACAGACTACGAAAAGCGACTTTGTTTTATACTATGTACTGATTTCTTCTTCTATTTAAATTAGATTCCTAATCGTGGTATACTAATCCTGAGGTCTTGCCTTCAACTGCTTTAGTTACATCTATGAACGCAATGTGTATCTTTTGTGTTTATCAAAGTAATAATCTGTGAGCCAAATTTCAAACAAATCCGACTAGTAATTTTTGCGTGAAAGAGAATGATACACACATACATCCTTTTTTTTTTGTTTTCGAGGGGGAAACTTTCAAAAAGTACCCGACGCCGTGGGAGCGACGCAGGGTTATGTGGGATTATTACCGTACTAAAACCCCCCGGTGGCCGTCCTGAGCGCCATGAGGACTCCGGGACCTCCAAAGGACTGCAGCCAGAATCCTCTGAGCGCGTTGCCCCATCGGGCTCCTCTCAGATGGGCGGCTGGGCTCACCGCTCCGTCTAGTCTTTACGACGATATGCGACCACACATACCGCCGTCCTTCCCGGGATCGCCTGGCTGGAAGTTGCCTCTTACGACAGGCAGGGGATACCGTAGCCCTATTCTGAACCCGGTACTACAGGGACGACACACATACATCCTAACAGACTTATGTCTTTATAATAATAATAAAACTATCATGGTGCCCCAAAAGTCCGATTGAACTCAATTTCAATCATATGATTTTAGACTAGTATTATCGCGGAATTGATACATTTTAATAATAGTGACCAAGATCCATGTAACTGGGTCGAAATATCGGCAAAAAGAATTCTTGAAGAATTCAAAAACCGCATATCGAGAGTACCCGTTGATTATTAAAATGTATCAATTTCAATCAATCCGAGTAACTGAATCGTCAAATTCTTCAGTACGATCAGTTAAATCCCATGTTTATGGAGTCAAAGATACGCCATTAAAAATTCAAATTCAAAATAAAAAGTGCAAACGTTTCATTACAGAAACACGGACGACGGTCTGTTGACATGAATAATTAATTGGGCTCAAAAAGAATTACCAAGCAGGACAAGTAATTAGGTGTAGCATTCCTCATTTTTGGGTAAACGGACGCTGCCCTCATTGGGGTGTTCATCGGGGTGTAAAAATCTTCCAATTAATGTATTTTTGTAAGTGTTTTATTTTAGCAATTACATATATTATTTTCACAAAATTAAACTATATAAATGTTGTAAATTAGTAAGCAATGTCGCTTAAAATAATATACAAAGTAGTTTGCGTACTACATTTCAATTTATGGACGATTGCGCACTAACAGGGAATGTCATGTCACAAAAATATAGCATTGGATATCAATAGTCAGCGATGGTATCCCCCGCGGCATGCCTGGAGGGGCAAAGCTGGAGGGGGAGCTCCTGTTTTGTATTATAAAACCGGTATTCCTGTAGGAAAAACTTTGAATCTTAATTTACGCCCCAAGGCGGTACATTTAGATGCGGATTTAGATTGTGCGACCATATTTAGGTCATCAAATCCCAGATGCATATGTGTCAAAAACGATTTAGATTTTACCTTTTTTTGTTCACTGACTTAAATTCCCAAATAGGTGGTGGCGATCTTACTACAGCACCTTATACTGGGTGGTATAAAGTCAGGCCATATGTCAATATTGATTCTTAATAAAATTAACCTGCTAATTTCTTATAATAAGTAGCTGTAAAATTGTAGCAAACCAAAAATTACACTACCTTATCTATTGACCAATTTAAATATGTTTTTTTTTTTATTTTATACTTTGAACAAAACATTTAAGTTTTTGTTTCTATGAACAAAATATCTTAACAAATATCGTTAACATCGTTACAATCTAAAAATATTTTTCCTTTATTAATATTCCAATAACACCTGGTACTTAACTGGTATTACAAATGCCACGAAACGTTCGCCAAATATTGGCTCCAAGCGATGATTTTTCCCCAATTATACATTCCCATTATCTCCGCTTCGGAGCTTAAATATAATCGAAGAAATTGAATTCCGAAGTCCGCACAAACACGCGCTCGGAATAACGATGTGTACCCTCAGTAAGAGCCTAGTACGTTTTCACAAAACGATAATTGTTTATGTTTCCGGCCACACATTTCAATGTCCATGTTCGTTTATATTTTCGTTTCCGCCCATACCTAGGAATGACCTTTGCAGTGATGGGCGAAAAACGTAATGATTATGCCAGTGAATCAACTTGAATCAGAAATCATCAAGTCATCGACGTGTTAAATTTCTACTTTTTTACATTTAAAGATTTTTTTTGCAGGTGGTAGAACCAGCGTAGTTCGACCTGGGAAGTACCACCGCCACATTTATTTCTAACGTGAAGCATTTTTTGCGTTTCGATGGAAGGGTGTGGATGCCGAGACACTTTTAAATGAGGCGACCATCATAGTCCTCAGAAGAAGCAACGCATCTATGAATGACTTCAGATAGAACCCATGTTCTATATGAAGTTGCTTACAGATGTCCATGGGCGGCAGTGTCCACTTACCATCAGGTGGACTGCATGCTCGTTTGCTACTTCAATCAGATAAAAAAAATCATACCTTACTGCTAGACA
Source organism: Spicauda simplicius (assembly GCA_949699795.1). Classification (NCBI taxonomy): domain Eukaryota; kingdom Metazoa; phylum Arthropoda; class Insecta; order Lepidoptera; family Hesperiidae; genus Spicauda; species Spicauda simplicius. The sequence continues at coordinate 21,706,846 of OX453064.1, read as the reverse complement.
AAGGATATCCCACAGGAACCTAGCGACGCTAATTATACCTTTAGCTGCTTTGACATTCGGCCTCCATTTTTCCAATCCAAAATCACCTGAAAATATGAAACCTAAGCCGCCGCCGTTTAAAGAGGCATAAATCCTACCCTAAATTTCACCGGCTATTATAAAAAGCCAAGAAATATTTTACGTTTATAAACAGTCTTGAACCCGGTGCCAAGTTCTGTATTTCGCGAAATAATTAGAGTAAAAAGTGGTAAAACGGTGTCGCCACCGTCTTGAGCGCAATCCCGCTTTCTTCACAACTCGCGCAACTTAACGCTGTAATTAAGCTGGCGAGTCTGGCGAGTGCAGGCCGTTGCTTCTAGGCCTGATAACGGCTGCAGTCCACCACTTGCTATAAAATTTTACATTTAGTGGATTTTAGCTTACGAAATGTGTAGGACAGTAGTAGGCGTGTGTGCAGTTGGAGAGATGAAATATGAACGTAGAAAAGTCTGAAAAGGAAAGTGTCTCGACCCGCGTGGCGCAGCGGTTACCATACCGGTCTGACACGCAGTGGGTCCCGGGTTCGATTCTCGGCCAGACAGGTATCTGAATGATGAGTTTAGATTCTTGTTCTGGGTCTGGGTGTTTATGTACTCGTCTTTGTGTGTGTCCATGGCACCCACGACACATGAGCAAAACCTACTGTGGGGCTATGAGTGTAGAAAGCGTTTTAAGTTTAGAAAGCGTTTTATTACTATAACGTCGAGTGTGGTAGTACCCCTTTAGATTCTAATCGGAGACTACATAGTAGGGGAGCCCAAGAGGGGATTTTGGGACATACTCGAGCGCGGCAGATTAATATGAAGTAAGATACTTTATATATTGATAAGTACCTCCAGCCAGTATGCGGCCTTAGCATAGGTGGGTACTCCCAGGGGAACTTAGTAACCCTCCCACCCCCTTAGGTGATGCTCAAATCGTCAGATTAGCAAATTGGACACATCTCAGGTTCTAATTCACCTCCGCTTATCCTAATCTGGCGCGCTTGAGTGAGTCAAGACGTCGTACTTATTATGCAACTTTGTTAACCTCCTACCCCCCAAGGATACACTTAAATCTACAGAATAGCAAATTAGACATATTTTAGGGTGTAATTAAGCTCACTTTGCCCTAACATGATGCATTCGAGTAATTCCATATCATAGATTATTTTAAAAAAAATTGAAACTCTGTAGACGCTTATCCCACCAGTCAACGAGAAAACATTATAGGACCACTTATCCTTCCTATCATTTAATCTATCAAACCTAATAAGTTTCCGCGATGCTCGAGTAACACCACATTTAGCATCCTGGGCTCCCCTACTAACACCGCTAGACCAATTTTTTGCCTTGTTACAGCAGTGTTAAACGTTTCTGGCACGATTTAAAAGTGTGGTAGAAGAGATATAATGATTCGAGGTGTTCCAACTCAGTCAGACCAACTTCCATTATGACTGATCTTCTCTGGGGTTGATTACAGATATCAATGTGTCCGTGGGCGACAGTAAGCCCTTTGGTGGTCTACTTGTCCGTTTGAAACTCATTGGGTTTTTATATTTCCCTTACCATATAACATTACCTAACTGTTATTAAGCAGAAATAGATGTAACGCGATTACTCTGAAATTGACCTTTTTGATTCAAATTCTACCACCTTTTAATAAAGTTTTTTATATTTTCGTATATAGCTTAGCTTTAGCGTAACTTTAAATGTAAATTTTCCTTCTCAGCTTCACGTAGCTCACAAATCAGGGAAAAGGGGTTGTGGAGTAGCCCTTGCGCTGCCGCACGTCCCGCTTTCTAGATTAGAACACACCCACCGACGACTCATTAGCGATAAGATATATTATTATGTATAGACAAACTAAAACCTTAATAAAATTGAAATTTCTCCGCTCATAAGCTAATCTAAATATTGTTTAATTGTTGTGTATATGTGTAAATGTAAAATAAACGGCTAAGTGCGATTGAGACCCGCGCACATAGGGTTCCGTACCATCAATCATAAAGAACGGCAAAAAATCACGTTCGTTGTATGGTGCTCCTTAAATACTTATTTTATTCGGTGTTTAGTATTTGTTGTTATAGCGCCAACAGAAATACATCATTTTAATACTTAACGGGTACTCACGATATGCGGTTTTTGAATGCGACAATCTTGGTCCATGGGAGTTGCGATGTATCTTTATTTAACCTTACATAGAACACTTGTTCATTACTTGTTTTACGAGCCGCGTGGCAGAGTGGTTACCGTACGGGTCTGACGCGCTATGGTTCCCGGGTTCGATTCCCGGCCAGACAAAATAAAATAAAATAAAAATAAATAAAACAAGTATCTGAATGATGAGTTTAGATTCATGTGCTAGGGTGTTTGTGTATTCGTCTTGTGTGTGTCCACAATCCTAGTGTGGGGCTATGAAAGTAGAAAGCGTTTTTAATTATGAAGTTACTTACAGATGTTCATGAGCTGCAGTGGCCATTCACCATTAGGACTGCAAAGTCGCTTGTTATTTCAATCTTATATAAAATCTACGTTAACACAGAAACAACTCAGATAAATTACACTCCCATCTGCAGGTCCGGGTTAATTACGATATGACATGAGAGCACCGAGTTATGTGAATAAAATTTCCACAACAGAAACTGCGGGTAGTTGGAAAGTTTCCGGTGTTCTGTATAAATATATTAATAACTATATAATGAATTGGGGTTTGTTTGCGAACTTGTTTGGGTAATTGTGACGTAATTGGAGAGGGTCTTCGAGCTGTAGTATACTTTGTTTGTTGTTTTGTGGCTTAATTAGGTCAGCATTGAGTGCTTATTTGTATTCGAGCGTAGAAGTTACAAACAGGTAGGTTGTATCCGTAAAACGCATTTTATATATATCTCAACAACCTTTTTCTAGCGTGAAGCATTTCTTGCGTTTCGATGGAAGGGTGTGATTGCCGGCACACTTTCGCATGAGGCGACCATCATAGTCCTCAGGAGTAGCAACGCATCGGTGTTTGACTACAGATGGAACCTATGTTCTGTATGAAGTTGATTGCAGATGTCCTTAAGCGGAAGTGACCACTTACCATCAAGTGGATTGTATGCTCGTTTGCTACTTCAGTCAGATAAAAAAAATGTGTGTAGGGGAATGTTAACAATTTCATTTATAACAAGCTCTTACCCGCGGCTTCACCCGCATGGTCATCACAAATTTAAAATTCCGTTGAAATAATTAGTTGCCTTTGACTTAAGTAAATTACATGTAGCATTTCATAGCGTGATTCAGGACGTGCAAATGAATTTTACTAACGCCATCTATTAACAATCTTTGATATTGCACACGTGTATTTTTTTTTTAATTTTTATTTTTACTTTTACTTTTTCAACCTCTTTTTATGTTTTTAACGTTTTAAATTCAACTTGCAAGCAGTCTACACCTGTAATTGTAATGACATTAAGCTTACCCTTTATATATATTGCTTTGTTTCTACTTTAAAATGTGATAATGTACATTATGTTGGTGTTCATTAAATAAATAAATAAATAAATAAATAAATAAACAACATCTGAAACTACCAAATATCTAGCAACATTAAAAATAAAAATCTGCATCCAAATTACTGTACCATAGGATGGGTTCCCAGAATGCTGGCAACATTACCTCGTTGAATAGCAAGGCTAATTCGTTGGCCGAGATGTGTGCCAGATTTCTGATCATTCGTTGACTCTATCAAACGTTTGGACAGATGCTTAAAAAATAATTTTACATTTAATCCCCAAACTAACAAAACATCGATATTCTCATGAGAATGAGAAAGCGCGGTAAAAAGGAGCCTACATCACTGTCCATCCTCCTAACTATCGCCCAGCATATAAACCATATATAATAGCTATGTGGAGACGTGAAAGAGGAACGAACAAACACACTTTAACATTTATAATATTAGTATGGATTATACAATAGATTTTATAACGTTCAATCTAGTAGACATGTACATTGGGAACCCATCCCCGAAACCAGTATAGAAATATACCACATAACAGGCAAAAATCATGGCTTCTCTTCATTAATAAGATATTCGAACTTAATAATTAGGTACTCGTATTTAATGAGCTCAGGTGAGCTCATCATCCTTCTAATTAAAATTATTTCGAACGTATTACGGTTAATGCTTTTGAACCAGATCATGAACAATGTAAATTGATATTATGATAAATTAATTTCCTTCAATATAGAAAACTCCTATTGGTATGGTAAATATTTGTAATAAAATGAACATATGTAAGGAAACACTCTGTTACTATTTGCTGCTTTAAAACCTTAATAACCTGGTAGTTACGTGTTCAACTGCAATGTTATAGTTTGTAGAATGTGAAATTTGCATAACCATAATAGCACAGTTTTTAAGATACTTGCCGCAGACAGAGGTGTATGAAATTACGCACGGTTATATTTGATGTAGAGAAGGACTACGCAATGCTAATATTTTTTTCAAACAATGCATAAAACATATATAAAATCAACTAAAATCACATTACACACACTACCTTGCTTTTGACACAAATACGTACATAATAAACGAAATAGAACATTATATGTAACTATGAAAATGCATAACGTCAATAATGTCAGATGTCTTTGTCGAAATACCCGCGATTGCTTTTAAATGCAGCTATTCATGATAATTAGCTATAATTAAGCCTCTTTCTGCCTTTAACGGGTGTTTTAAAAATAACTTGAAAATTATTACAATTTATTGGAATTTGAGAAACATTCATGCACTTTGTACAATAAGAAGTTTAGTTTTTTAATTTAAATAATGGTCGAATTTCGACCGTTGCAATGGGTGACTAGTTCTGATAAAATGCCTACCCATAAAATAATTACCCCCTTAATTGATTTCCAGCGAACATGTTCCAAATAAATTGTTTGAATCAATACTCTACGCATTCCTTAATTAATCTCGATTACATATCAGATTATTATCCAAACCACTTACAGATTGAACCTACACCCGAATCCTAAATCTTAGCAGATTTCTCCAGCCTCAGGTCTAATTGAATTCCTTTGTTCTTGCCGTTAGCTGGCTCCTTTGTCACCTAATCATACATACGTAGGCGCCTATCGATTATGTCTTCAAGTTTCCGTTCCGTTTATAGTTACCGAGGATATAAATTACACACGAACAATTTAAGCTGTGGTTTGAGTTGTGTTTTGTTATCGGGGTTTGTTTGGAAGTTTGCAAACTATACGGGCCGGTTTCCGAAGCGGAGATGAGCGCAGAATTATTTTGTAAATAACCAATCAGATGTCGTTATTTTCATGTCTTTTCGCACAGTGGATATTATTCAGGTGGCAAGTAGACGTGTTCAATTTTTTCCATGGGCTCGAGCAGCGAAGACGTAAGATGTACATACGCATTTCTCTGTCCACTAGCAGTCAACAGTAGAGATGATGAATATAACTATCAACCAATAAATTTAACTAATAATTTAAAACAACCATGTTATTCGTTAAGCAATATTATCAATATTGAATAAAAATATCAACTCAATGATTTTAACACTATGTAAGTACTGTATTTAGATTTCGACTGTACTTAAAGTCCGAGACTTAAATAAAAATATCGACTAATATTATATTATAATATTAACAGTTAACCAATAAATATTTTCAACTAGTATTGCCATCTCTAGTCAACAGCACAGCGCTGCCACATGGACATACAAAGACGAATATAGCTTGTTGTATAAATATAATCTTTCATTAAAATTCACTTCGTAACCGTGATTCAGGCCCTTTTGATATGCAATTGCTAGTTATTATGCGAAATATTGTGCAAAGAGTATTTGATAATAATTGACAATAACACAGTTTCTAATAATGGAAATATTTATGAAGTGGATAAAAAAACGTAATCATTGAAAATGTTATTTACCTTCATATGCTTATTATCGTGTCCTTTTTTTACTTGTACCAATTGCAGGTGTTATAATTTCGATATTTAATGTACGTATAATTCTTATAAACAAGTAAAGTTTAAACTATGGACACACATACCCAGTATAGTTAACTTTACACCTTTCCAATTTGAAGACTACGTTTGCAGCGCTCTAGTTCAAGTAATATAATGATGTACTGATTATAAAACTTAAGTTCGTATACGCAAGTAAATTAGATTGAGAAGCTTTCAAAGCACATATTTTTTATTAATAAGTCGTTTGAATAAAAAAATATATTCTTGTGTTCAATTCAGTACGAATTAAACAGAAAAATATATTAACTTACATCTTCATTAAAAATAATATTTAAATTTGCTAGTAAGTCCATTATTAATAAGGAAAGAATTACTACGTGTTTACTCGTTCAAATAATAATTAAAAAATTAAATACATACATTTATTTATTCTCCAGTGTTATAATTACACATATTTTTTACTACACTATTAGAATTGGCAGTACCGTACGGCATAAACGGTCAAATGTCATTGCGAATTCTTATCAGCGCTGATAATAACTATCGCTGTTACTGCATAAACACGCGTTTATTTGTTCATATTGTGTTGGAACGTACTAGTGAGATCATGTCTGGCAAAGTAGCTGTGGTTACCGGCTCGAATAAAGGGATCGGTTTAGCGATCGTCAAGGGACTCTGTCAGAGGTTTGACGTCATAGTGTACCTGACGTCTCGTGATAACGCTCGTGGCAAGGCAGCTCTTGCAGAACTGAACAAACTTGGACTAAATCCAGAATATCACCAGCTTGATGTGGCTGATAGGAAGAGCGTAGAAGCATTCAGAGACCACATTAGGGAAAAACATGGTGGCCTAGACATTCTCATCAATAATGCAGCTATTGCTAATACTGTTATATCATCAAATTCCTATGAAGAAAATGAAAACATTATCGATATTAACTACAGAAGTGTTTTAACCATGCAGGAATTGATATTCCCGTTGGTGAGAAACAACGGCCGTATTCTCAACATCTCCAGCGACTGCGGACATCTCTCTAACATCAGAAACAAGTACTGGATCGAAAGACTGTCTAAAAAGGATTTCACTTTGAAGGACATCAACGAATTCGTCGACTGGTATCTCGAATCTGTGAAAAATGGTACATTTAATAAAGATGACTTAGCAGATAATGCCACTGTTGCAGCGTATAGGATTTCAAAAGTGGCTCTCAGTGCAGTGACAATATTGCAGCAAAAGGAGCTCGCGTCGAGGAACATTTCTGTGAACTCTATGCACCCTGGATTAGTGCGCACCGACATGACAAACGACGTTGGCTTTTACAGTACAGACGAGGCTGCGAAAACTCCAATCTATGTGGTTTTAGATGCTCCGGAATCTCTCAAAGGTGCTTATATCTGGTACGACAAAAAAGTTTTGGATTGGTACGACTATAAAGCTGATTATTACTTTAAATACTCGACCTTGAAACCATAAGATTTAATAACATACATACATCTATCTAAATATTGTAATGTGATGATGAATCTTATACAATAAACATATTTAACCAAATTTATATGGCACAAGGTTATCTCCCAGTAATAAGAGATAACATTTTGGGGTCTTGTTTCTCTTTATAATATCATGCATTTGATAAAACCTTACATTTAAATTTATGTCTATGAGAGCTCTATGATTTAATGAAGCTAACTGGTGTATTTCGTAAACAATGTGAATTAAAATATGTACCTATAATAATTATTTTATTCTCAAATTATCCCAGATAGTTCAACGTTAATATACTATGTATAAATATATAAGTAGGGAATTCGATACCGAATATCGGGATCCCGGGATCGAGTGTTTCGAGGATTTAGATTTTGATAAAAGGTATAACTACATAGTCAGATCTTTCAAAAATAGTTTTTTCTAATTACAAAATAAACGAATTCATTAAAAAAACATTTTTAATAACTGATTATCACATAGTGTCGTTGGTGTGAAAATCAAATTTTGGGACGCACATTTTTTATAGTAATATCGAAAATAAAAATTTATTGCCATAGACCTACTTTTGATACATAGTAACATAAATACTCGTAGTTAGTCCAATTCAGCTTATTAATGACGGACGGCGTGGCGCCGCGGTCACAATAGCGCTCTGAGACGCAAAGTTCTGGATTCGATCTGGCCAAGCATCTCAGTGTTAAATTTAGATTTAAATAGAAGATTCATATATATGGTTATGAATTTAGAAAGTGTCAGCATACCATAGATATTTTCCATTGTAGACCGTTTGCTATCGCTTTAACGCTTTACGCAGCTCTACAGCTTTTGTCTAGACATTTTCAGGCAAAAATGTCAAGCGTAGTTTTGGTAGTTTTTCTCTTTAATTTTTTGGTTGTTCCACGCCTGCGCTACGTTTCACAAATACCGTTTTTTTTTTCATTTTCAGTAGGTATATTTTTATTTAATAGTCGGTGTTTTTTGTTTATAATCATTTATTTCGTATAGCTTTTACATAGTTGTGTTAAATAGTAACTCAATCCATTTGATCCAAAGAATTGATATACCTATGTACATACAATAACATACATACATACAATATACATACAAAAATATGCTCCAAAATAATCTAGATTATCCCATATACTAGAAAGAACACAACTGAATAACAACACCAAATATACTTTTTGGTATAGGTAGTCACTGCATTAGCGATAATTAAATATTTTTTTTTGTACTTCAACCTAACGATAAGGCAGACACGCTACCTAATGGAAGGTAGTCACCGTCGCCTATGGACATTTGCAACGCCAGAGGAGTCGCCAATGCATCCCTGGCTTTGAAGGAGAGCTCTTTTCGCACCTTTTTTGAAGAGCCCCTTGTCATAACGCCCCGGGAATACCTTAGGAGGAAGCTCGTTCCACATCTTGCACGTCCGTGGCAGAAACGAGCGTGCAAACCGAACCGTGGAGGACCGCCACAGGTCCAGTCGCTGTGGATAGAACTTTATCCCACGGCAAGTGGTGTGGTGGAGGAAAGGTGACGTAGGCACCAGGCCTATAAGCAGGCAAAATTAATATTATTCCTACAATATTTTCCACACAGTTATTTAATTTTAAAATCAAAACTTCCCATTCCATTAACGCGCCGAGAATTATTTCCTCACCACACTCGTGGCCATAACAAAATATAACAAAGCGTTTTAAAACATAAGAGGATTAGCGTTTTCAATGGTTCAGTTTCTGTTGAATAGGCATTGAATTTATAGGATTCGAGGAAATAGTCAAATGTTATGGCTGTTGCTGTTCATTTATGAATCATAGTTTTTGTCGCTATGGAAAATTTTAGTTTTTAATCTTTGATATCGGTGACACATTTTCCAGTTGGGTTTAAAATCTTTTAATGAATGATGTGAGAGGTGAACTATCGATAATATTTGTAGGCTGAAGTAGTTCTTGCGTTTCGATGAACGTTTTCGCTTTCTGGCTTACTTTCATATGAGGTGACTGTCTCAGTCCTCGAATATAGCAATGATTGATTGATTGACTTTAGATAGATTAAGCCCCGTAGTTGCGTACTGATGACCATGGGTAGCATACCTAATATCAGGTGGTCTGCATGCTAGTTTGTTATTATTAAAACCTCTAAAACTAGTAGTACCTAATGCCCAATCATGTTGAGTACAACCCATTACTGTCCCACTGCTCGGCACGGGTCATCTCTCGGAATGAGAGAGTTTTTAGGCCATAGTCCATCGCGCTGGCCAAGTGTAAATTATTGGACTTCACACACCTCCGAGAACTTTTTTTAAATTAACTCTCGGGCGTGTAGGTTTCCTCATGATGTTTTCCTTCACCGAAAGGCAGTGATAAATAATTTCTAATACGCACATAAATCAGTGCCTGGGTTTGAACCTCGGACCTTCCGATTGTGAGGGCAATTTTCAACTATTAGGTTATCACTGCTCTGCTCAATCATGTATGACGTCGTAAACCGTGTATGTATTTCTATAAATCCTAAATAGGTTATATACGATCCATGCATATTCGTCATTCTATCACACAACAACTACCACTCGGTTTTCGCTAAAATTAGGCACGCACATTACGACGACGCAAGTTACGACTTAGAAAAATACATATGTTACTTATGATCTTGGTGTCGTAACCGATGCAGACAAAGCCGCGGGCATAACCTATTGAGTTATATATAGTGAAGACGTCCATAACCGCTGTCTCTATTCACTTAGAACTAAAAACTTGTCAGTTTATTGAACAGAACAGAAAAACCCAGCGTCGCTCAGTTTATGTAAATTTCTGTATAATTATGCACTTTCCTTTCATACTGCATTATAATACGTTGCATTTCATACGTGACATGAGTTACTGTTGCTTGAAGCACATATTCTAGCATTTATGTTAATAGTAATATGCCGTAGTTTAAAAGGAGTTATTATTTAACTTCGTTTCGTGCTGTTTGTAATAATTTCTAGAATTTGTTCTTTTAATTTATGTTTGTGATATTTAAACAAAATAAAGTTAAAGTTAAAGAAAATAGAGAAAATAAAACGACCTGCGTGGCGCAGCGGTTACCATACCGGTCTGACACTCAGTGGGTCCCGGGTTCGATTCCCGGCCAAACGGGTATCTGAATGATGAGTTTAGATTCGTGTTCTAGGTCTGGGTAACACAAACGTGTATTCGTGTTGTATATCCATGGTACCCACGACACAGGAGAAAATCCTACTGTGGGGCTATGAGTGTAGAAAGCGTGTGTGCGTGTGTACCTTCTATGTAAAGATATGAGAACGTGGATCAGTAGCATTGAGAACATGTATGACATTCCAATCACGGCAGAATAGATTGCAATCCGATTTTGATAGGAACGAAATGGAAGTTATCAACGCATCTGGTTTTGAAGTTACATTTTAGGGATCCGTACTCAAAGGGTAAAAACGGAACCTATTACTAAGACTCTGCTATTCATCGAGAGTTAGAGTGGGAGCTCGAACCGTTCGATCAGGCGACCCCGTGAAGGACGGCGGTATGTGTGGTCGCATACCGTTGTAAAGACTAGACGGAACGGTGGGCCCAGCCGCCCATCTACGAGAAGCCCCGATGGAGCGACGCGCTCAGAGCACTCCGGTTGCGTTCCTTTGGAAATCCCGGAGACCTCTTTGTAGCACCAAGGACAGCCAGCTTTTAGTGCGGTAAAAATCGGTAGATGTTAGCTACTTGGTCTTGGAAGTACAGTCTATGTGAAAGTTTAGGATTAAATTTAACCGGAGCGTTTTATATAGGATCGGTTAGGTTAGGTTAGGTTAGGTTAGGTTAGGTTGGGTTGGAACATAATAAAAGAAAACACAAAACTGAGCAGAAAACGAAAGCGCCCTGCGAGCGGCCGCGCCCAGTTCATATAAATTATTTATATCTATTATCCTAATAAAAAATAAGCTTTATCAATTTTTATTTATTTCAAAATCTAATCTTTTTTTGGTGAAACGAAGTTCGTTGGGTCAGCTAGTCTCAAAATATCTCGCGCTAAATATATGCTATAGACAACTTATCCTAAGCTTTATAATACTTAACGGGTACTCCCGATATAAACTGACCACAGTTTGGTCGTGACAACGATCCATGCAACTGGGTCGAAATATCGGCAAAAAGAGTACTATAAGAATTCATACACCGCATATCGTGAGTATCCGTTAAGTATTATTTAGTAAGTGTTATTATCAATTCCGCGACAATTCTAGTCTAAAACCATATATTATCCTAAGCTGTCTATAAAATACGTTTAAACAATACATAATCCAAAATCGACAGGCTTTAATATTTTTCTCATAACATATTTTTTTATTCCGCTCTCAAAAATGACATGAGCGCAGTCTCGAGCGAAAAACAAGTAAAGATTTATTTATTTTTGCTCGCGGAAGTGCATGCGCTAGATCCATGTTGAATTTATTTCGGAGAGACAAACAATACTTGTATTTTTCGTACTTTTATTTAAAGTAGTACCCGTCACATCGGTCGAAATTCGACCGTAATTTAAATTAAAAAAACTAAACTTCATACTGACCCGTCTGCCGCATATTACTTAAAAAATGCGTCACGAGTTTTTGCTTCACGTATTAATATAATAATAATAATGATAATGACATTTTTTTTATTATTTAGTTAAATATTTATTTTATTCTGTTTAGCTATCAGTATTCATGCGATGCAACCTGGTGACAGATAAACGGACGGACGAACATACGAACAGTCGACCAGGTGGACATACGGACAGTGAACTCTTAGTAACATGGTCCCGTTTTTAACAAACATAGAAAGAGCAAATAAATGTTCAAAAACAACTTGTTCCAATTGAGATATTCTCTTGTCGACTAAATCTGTTCTGTTTAAATGCTCGGATGAGATTCTAAAGTTTCTTGAGCATTCAAAACAATCACTTCACGCTCAAATTTGTCTTAAATTAGTCAGACATTTAATTTTATAAACTCGGGCCTATCGGGCGTAATAATTACAATCAGCGTAAAATCGAGTTACATTTACCATCTCGATATTCAATATCTGCTAATATCGTTAGCCTGAATATTAAATATTGTTGTAATTGATCTGCCTTCGCTTTTATTCCGAAATTAACATTTATCGGGGAACTACTTGAATCAAGTGAGTTATTGGGAACAACACGCAAAATGTTCCTTCGGTTACTAAGAAGTTAAATATTTTATTTATTTTCTCATCGCTTCCATTCATTATAAATACTTAACAAAGAATATTAGGAAAGAAAGTGATACTAGTTTTCAAATGAATGAAGATTTCTTGGCTAATAGATAGCCTAAAATTATTGTAGGCTAGTCCTTTCGCAAGTCGGTTAAAAACTGCTATTGACGTTTAAATATATCCAACATCTACAATACCTACATCTACTATCTACAATATCTTATCTTATTTCATATTTAATGTAATAAATGTGAAATTTTGTAAGCATGTTTGTGAATTTGTTACTCTTTCACGTAAAAACACCCGGACGGATGAGCTAGATCAACATATTATGATACAATGCGATATTAAAACTGAATCAAAGCGGGCGAAGCCGCAGGTATAACTAGTATTTACATAAAGTCATTACAATTATAAAATCAGATTACCTTGAATTGTGCAAAATGGTATTGAAAATAACTATGCCCCTAGCAACAGCCACGAATAACGGAATTGACCAAGTAACCAAATACTAAATTGACAGCAAAGTAACAAAGCAAAAGACACTGATTGATATTTTAATACGACAGCTTCTTCAAACAAGGAGGGAGGTTTAGGACAGAGCTTCTCAAAGTTTGAAGGACAGTACGTGATGTAGTATAAATAAGTGTTGTGATGGACATTCCTAATCGATAGTTGTATTAATACTGCATGTGACCAATTTGATAAAATTTTTTGTTACTAGAACATCAAGGTTGGCAATATATTCAATAGCATATAGCATACCTTTAATTATAATATAGCATACACACATGTTCCTTTTCAATGTCACAATTATAAAATTACTATCTGAACTCCGCAGATTACCCCGCCATTATAAAATCGATGTATCGATTGTCCCATGGGAATAAGATATTTTTCACAATAAAAAGTAGCCTTTATGTTGATCCAGAGTATCTGTTCGTCGTCGTCAACCCATTACTGTCCCACTGCTGGGCACGGGTCTTCTCTCGGAATGAGAGAGTTTAGGCCATAGTCCACCGCGCTGGCCAAGTGCGAATTGGTGGACTTCACACACCTCCAAGAACTGTTTTTTTTTAAAGAACTCTCGAATGTGTAGGTTTCCTCACGATGTTTTCCTGCACCGAAAAGCAGTGATAATTAATGTATAATACGCACATAAATCAGTGGTGCGTGAGTATATGTTACTCTCTACCAAATTTTATGAAAATCGTTCCAGCTGTTTAGACGTGAAGAAATAACAAACATACACACTCACAAAGTATATGTATCAGTATGATTACATTAAATACTGAGTGCACCATTATATGTTATCAAAAACAAACGTTTAGCCATTTAATGAAGTTCACACATAATTATAGAATATATAAAAATCAAGTGTACTTAAAATTTGAGCAACGTTGTTTCCAAGTATGATTAAAATCAAAGGAACATCAAAAATGAGTCCATCAGTCAAGCTCAGCCGTTGTTCGTTAATTGGCTTGTATCGATAATATTTACAAGCGAATATTTGATTTTCGCAGAGAATGGGGACGTACTACTACTACGAAGATTTGTAAATTACGTGTTGAATTATGAACAGTGATAGCCTAATGGTTAAAACTATCGAGGGTCCGAGGTTGAAATCCCAAGCACCAACCACTGATTATTCTATACCTAACGATTAGCATATTATAAATTAATTATCACTGCTTTACGGTGAAGGAAAACATCACATCGAAAACTATACACCTGATTTTTTTTTTATCTGACTGAAGTAGCAAACGAGCATGCAGTCTACATGATGGTAAGTGGTCACTGCCGCTCATGGACATCTGAAATCAACTTAATACAGAACATGGGTTCTATCTGAAGTCAATCACAGATGCGTTGCTACTCCCGAGGACTATGATGGTCGCCTTATATAAAAGTTTGCCGGCCACCACACCATTCCATCGAAACGCAAGAAATGTTTCACGCTAGAAATAGGTGTGGCGTTGGTACTTCCTCGGTAGAACTACACTGGTTCTACTACCTTAAAAAAAAGTTCTCTAAAATACAAAAAAAAAAACTACTGCTAAATACTAGCCGTAGATTAATCTGTCTACCTTACGTCTAGTTTATTTTTTTTAGATTCTATATTATCATACTAGTAAACAAATTAAAACTGCATATCGCGACTATCTTTATATGATATGTAAATCTTGAATTCTTCAATCATGTGGGTAGAACTAAAATTTCCATGAACATTACTTTTTTGGCCCTATCTTGCGGGCAGTTAGTCTACGTCTTGCGCTGGGCGAATCCACATGTCGGTATCCACATCGTTATAAATTATGTGCCGTTAATCCCCATGTGGACTAATCATATGTAAGCGCGTGTCGCGTGTGTCTTGTGAAGTGCAGTGAATACTTCTTAGGAATAGGCTAAGTTTAAAACTTTGAATCCTACGACAGCGCCGAGCGCCTCACCGCTAACACGACTCTGGTATGCAGATCGATTTAGCAGACAAGGTTAGTGGTCGAAGTGAAGGAAAGTTTGACGACCCGCGTGGCCGAGCGGTTACCATGCCGGACTGTCGCGCAGTGGGTCCCGGGTTCGATTCCCGGCCAGACAGGTATGTGAATGATGAGTTTAGATTCTTGTCTGGGTCTGGGTGTTTGTGTATTCGTCTTATGTGTTTCCATGGAACCCACGACACAGGAAAAATTCCTAGTGTGGGGCTATGAGTGTAGAAAGCGTTTTTTTTTTTTTATAGTGGTTTTATCTACATATCTGCTGGAATGACGATTGAGTCTATCTTCTCTCTCATCTTCTCTTCTTTCTTCTATCACGTTATACGAATTACCCTAATCAAATCGTGTGTTTTTTTAGAACCGCACCAAACAAACTTGCGGAGGCATACATAATTATTGTGTTTATTTAATATGAACTTCTTTAATCTAAACTATTATTTTAGTTTTATCGAGTTATTGGAATATTTTAATGTATAACGGGTATTCAAGATAAGAAGCTTTTGAATTCTTTTTGAAACTGCAGTTTTGCCGTGAGTACGATTCCTACTACTAGGTCAAAATATCGTTAAAAAGAATTTTAAAAATAATTAATAAACCGCTTATCGTGGGTGCCGTTACATTTTACAATTTATCCAAATCTAACTGTTGGAATAAGAATTAGGTCATTTCTTCTACAAACTCATAATACAGTTTACCCTAATCGATTCGTGCGAAGCATTTTACTACCGCACAAAACAAAGTTATGGAGACATATTGCATTTATTGCATATGAACACTAACGTTTGGCGCAACAATTCACTACCTTATATATTTATGGCAACAAACTTACTTTATTTTAGTGCAGTAACATCACCCGTAGTGAAGACACTCGTAAACTTCTTCATGGCTTTTCATGTTCATAGCTTTATGGGAAGTTAGGTTAGAACAGAAGTGTTATACTGACTTCCGTATCTTCCATTATTCACGATCCTGAAGTGCTTTACGGATAAAAATGTATGAAAGGCATACGTGTTTAAGTTATTCTCCGTTTGTCTTATATTATTTCTTTCTGTTTGCTAATTAGCAATCACGATATTTGATTTGACTTCTTTTGTTTTAATCGTTATCATTATAAAAACAACTTATACTTGGTGCCAACCCATTATTGTCCCACTGCTGGGCACGGGTCTTCTCTCAGAACGAGAGAGTTTTTAGGCCTTAGTCCACCGCGCTGGCCAAGTGCGAATTGGTGAAATTATGTTATTATGTTTAATCTAAAACCTAAATCTAAAATTCACTTTGTAACTTAATTGTTGTCTTTCTGGTCGACCTACATCAATGTAAACATTTACTATACAATACGAATGAGTGACAAAAAATACAATTCATTGAAAATAAGAAATTAATAGGAAAATGTTTGACAGAGCTTAGTTACCAATTAAAGTAGTATAAATTTCAATCGTACATGTTAGAAAATCCAGCTATATTTTACACCGTTCATGTTAACCTACATTAGGGTCATTAAAATACCTGCCTGTCGTAAGAGGCGACTATAAGGGGCTTCCGGGGTTGCAGGCGGCTAGAGTGGGAGCTCGAACCGTTCGGTCAGGCGATCCCGGGAAGGACGGCGGTATATGTGGTCGCGTACCGTCGTAAAGACTAGACGGAGCGGTGGGCCCAGCCACCCATCTGGGAGGACCCCAATGGGGCAACGCGCTCAGAGGATTCCGGTTGCGGTCGGACCGAGTACCCAGAGTCCTCTTTATAGCGCCGAGGACGGCCACCGGGGGGTTTTATTGAAGGTTTCCCCCTAGAGAACAAAAAAAAGGGTCATTAAAATAAGGCTTTTCAAGAAAGGCGCGAAAAGAATTCAAAGGCGGCGATGCATTGGCGACTACTCTGATGTTGCAAATGTCCATAGGCGACGGTGACTCCTTTCCATCAGGTAGTCCTTCTGCTTTATCGTCAGGTTTAAGTATAAATTTATAAAAAAAAAAACTCAATTATCATTCTCAATCATGGTTAGGGATTGCAATCCGGCCTCATTTTCAATCCGGCCGGATCCGGCTGTTTTTTTCTCAATCCGGCCGGATCCGACCGGATTAATTGAACGGTTAAAACAGTGTAAAAAAGGATCGATTTCTAACGGTAATTATTTTTGTAATGTGAAATCTTTGTCAAAATATACAACCACCGGTGAATTGGTACCGGATCCGGTGTGTGTAAATTTGTGCCGGATCCGCCGGATTACCGGATCCGGTTTTCCGGATTGCAATCCCTAATCATGGTATACTATTCCCGTGGCGTCGCCCGGCCTAGTCAGTCTATCAGGGCAATGAGTATACTTTGTGTTAATCTAACCAATCTATCAAAATTTCTAGCGTGAAGCAATTCTAGCGTTTCGATGGCAGGATGTCGTTGCCGACATACTTTTATTTGAGGCGACCATCTTAGTCCTCTGGAGTTGCAATGCTTCTGTGATTTACTTCAGCTAGAACCCTTGTTCTATATGAAGTTCATTACAGATATCCATGGGTGACGGTGACCACTTACCATCAGATGGACTACATGCTCGTTTGCTATATCAACCTTCTAAAAAAAATCATCTATGTGTGTCAAATTTCAACCAGCTTAGCTTTTGTGTGAAAAAGTAATAAACACACATACATCCACACAAACTTTCGCATCAATGACAACAATAATAAGGCTACCATGGTAACTTACGAGACCGATTAAACTCAATCTCAATCAATCCGTAACTGAATCTACAAAATCTTTATTTAGACCAATTAAAAGCCATGTTTATGGAGTCAAAGATACGCCATTAAAAATTCAAATTCAGAGATAAAAAGTGCAAACGTTTCATTACAGAAACACGGACGACGGTCTGTTGACATGAATAATTAATTGGGCTCAAAAAGAATTACCAAGCAGGACAAGTAATTAGGTGTAGCATTCCTCATTTTTGGGTAAACGGGCGCTGCCCTCGTTGGGGTGTTCATCGCGGTGTAAAAATGTTCAAATTGTCTACTTTTTGTGAGTATTTTATTTTAGCAATTATACAATATATTTTTCGCAAGAGTAAATCATATAAATGCCGTATTTTGGTAACCAATATCGCTTATAAAAAGGTACAGAGCATTTTGAAAACTACATTTAATGAAAATACAGTAAATGTAGTGTCACAAATATAGCATTGGATATTATTTTTTTTATATATCTGACTGACGTACCAAACGAGCATACGGTCCATCAAAAGATGGTAAGTGGTCGCTGCCACCCATGGACACCTGTAAGCGACTTCATACAGAACACAGGTTCTATCTGAAGTCAATCACAGATGCGTTGTTAGTTTCGAGGACTGAGATGGTAGCCTTGTAAAAGTATACAGGCAACCACACCCTTAGATTTGGCGAACTATTTTCTACTCGTCATATTGCAAAGACAGGTTTGACACCTATTCAGGTTTTAACTTTTTTTTACTGACTTAAATTCCTAAATGGATGGTTGCGAATACAAACGTCATGCCAATGTCAATATAGTTCCTTAATAAAATCAAGATGTTTATTTCTTGTAAATAATCAATAATAAATAACTATAAAATCGTAGTAAACTATAAATTCGTAGTACCGGTTATCATTTTCATTATATAAATAAATTATTTCATTTCATCCTTTAAACAAAAACTTCTAAGATTTGATTCTAAAAACAAAATATGTTAACAAATATTTATGTCCTATTCTATATAATATTCCAATAATACCTAGTACTTAATTGGTACTACAAATGCCACCAAACGTTCGCGAAGTATTGGCTCAAAGCGATGATTTTTCCCCAATTATACATTCCCATTATCTCCGCTTCGGAGCTTAAATATAATCGAAGAAATTGAATTCCGAAGTCCGCACAAACACGCGCTCGGAATAACGATGTATACCCTCTGTAAGAGCCTAGTACGTTTTCTCTAAACGATAATTGTGTATGTTTTCGTCCATACTTTTCAATGTGTATGCACGTTTATATCATACTTTCCGCCCATACTTAGGATCATTCCTAGGTATGGACGAAAACTATCACCCAACACTGCAACGATCATTCTTTGCAGTGATGGGCGAATACGTAAAGATTATGCCAGTTAATCGATGTGAAACCGATAACATCAAGTTATGAACAAAATTGATTGTTAAATTTCTACTTTATACATTTAAAAAAAAATATCATACTTTACTACTAGGCAAAGATTATCCCACAGGAACCTAGCGACGCTAATATACCTTTAGCTGCCTTGACATTCGACCTCCATTTGCATTCCAAAAAGGTCTAAAAATATAAAACCTAAACCGCTGCCGTTTAAAGGGTTATAAATCTTACCCTAAATTTCACCGGCCATTATAAAAAGCCAAGAAATATTTTACGTTTATAAACAGTCTTGAACCCGGTGCCAAGTTCTGTATTTCGCGCAATAATTAGAGTAAAAAGTGGTAAAACGGTGTCGCCACCGTCTTGAGCGCAATCCCGCTTTCTTCACAACTCGCGCAACTTAACGCTGTAATTAAGCTGGCGAGTCTGGCGAGTGCAGTCCGTTCCTTCTAGGCCTGATAAAGACTGCAGACCACCATTTGCTATAGAATTTTATATTTGTTGCATTTTGTTTAACCAAGTGAGTAGAAGTACAGGTTATACAGGAGAGAAAAAATATGGACGTAGAAAAATCTGAAAAAGAAATAATTATTATAATATCGAAGGTACCGTAACACTAATTTATGTTTTATAACAGCGGCGTTAAACGCTGCTGTCAAGTTTTAAGAGTGGAGTAAAGGTGGAACTAACATATTTGACGACCCGCGTGGCGGAGCGGTTACCATACCGGTCTGACGGTTTGGGTATTCGTCTTGCGTGTGTCCATGGTACCCACGACACAGGAGAAAATCCCTTTTTTATCGAGCAATCAAATTGGAGCGACGCATGGTTATGTGAGATTTTTACCGCACTAAAACCCCTCCGGTGACCGTCCTCGGCGCTACGAAGAGGACTCCGGGATCTCCAAAGGAACGCAACCTGAGTCCTCTGAACGCGTTGCCCCATCGGGCTCCTCACAGATGGGCGGCTAGGCCCAATGCTCCGTCTGGTCTTTACGACGTTATGCGACCACACGTCATTCTTCGCGAGGTCGCCAGACCGAACGGTTCGAGCATCCCACTCTAGCCGTACGCAACCCTAGAAGCTAGGGTTGCCACCCGTACTTTATTATAAAGTATTGTACTTTATTCGGGGCAATTGTACTTTATAGTTTATGAGGAAAATAAAGTACGCGAAAATATTTTTTTTTAAAGAACTCTTGGGTGTATAGGTTTCCTCACCGAAATTATTAAAATTATGTGAAATTTTAGAAAAATCAGTGGTACATGCCTGGGTTTGAACCGCGGACCTCCCGATCGAAAGGGAAAGTTTCAACCATTAGGCTATCACTGCTCATTAATTTATTTTTATTAGCCTAAAATAAGTATCACGGTGAGGTCTCCAAAATTGACCCACAAGAGTTTCTACCACTCTTTAATAATGAGATAAATGTTCTCAGTTTTGTACATAGCTTAGCTTTAGCGTAACTTTGAATGCATATTTTCCTTTTTGGTTTCACGTAGCTCACAAATCAGTGGAAAAGGGGTTGTGGAGTAGCCGTTGCGCCGCGGCACGTCCTGCTATCCAGTATAAAATGCACCCACCGACGACTCATTAGCGATAAGATATATATTGTTATGGATAGAAAAACTAGAACCAAAATGTAATTGAAATTCCTTTTAGTTCATCAAATTGTGATAAAGTTTCATCAGATTGTGATAAGACTTCGGTATTTGGACGCTTGCGAAGTTTGCTTGCCCATATTTTTTATATAAATGAACGTCATAAGAAAATACTAATGGAATGGTTGCATTTTACAAAAGAAAATTTTAATTTTATTTGTTTGATAGACATTAGTAAGGATACAGAAAAGGATGTAAATGGAAATCACAATGGAATTGATCAAGTAACATTTATTTGTACGCATAAATGTAAATTTTAGGACATAATTGTATTTATGCATATTGGCCGACTGTGCCTCTTTGTTGCTCGTTCCGCGATCTGGCTTGCACTTCAAGCCTTAGAGATGGAACGTCTCAGAGCGAGGTAACGCCTTTTTCCTTGTTGGCAGGTGGCTCCATTGAATTATAATACGTTGTCACGTCAATAAAATCAGATTTGTTCCTGTAGGTTTATTGCTTTTACCCAGTGAATATTAGTGACACATGCAAGCTGATGGAAAAAGTATGGTTCGACCGGTGAGGAACCAGTGCCACACCTATTTCTAGTCAGCTCTTCTAGTCAGCTCTTGCGTTTCCGTGGAAGAGTGTGATACCGGCGCACTTTCATATCAAGAGAGTTAATAATCTTCGGTAGCAGAACGCACATGTGATTGACTTTACATAGAACAACTATGCTGTATAAAGTTTCGCGAAGGTTTCTGGTGTATTTTTTTCTGTGATGGCGTAGCAACGCTAGGTACAGCGTACAGGTACGGGTAGGTACAGCTAGTCTTATATAAAATCTAAGTTATAACTCTGAAACAACTCAGATAAATTACACTCCCATCTGCAGGTCCGGGTTAATTACGATATGACATGAGAGCACCGAGTTATGTGAATAAAATTTCCACAACAGAAACTGCGGGTAGTTGGAAAGTTTCCGGTGTTCTGTATAAATATATTAATAGCTATATAATGAATTGGGGTTTGTTTGCGAACTTGTTTGGGTAATTGTGACGTAATTGGAGAGGGTCATCGAGCTGTAGTATGCTTTGTTTGTTGTTTTGTGGCTTAATTAGGTCAGCATTGAGGGGTTATTTGTATATGTACCTATATTATCTATAAAACGCATTTTTTGATATTTCTCAACAAAATGTTTGTATCTTAGTACTTTAGTAGGTAGTTCTGTGATTGTCAAATTCTAACGCTCTAAAGACATAACATACCTAAAAAAATGAAGTAACAACAGCCAGTCGACCTGAAGACAAGTGGTTACTGCCACCCAAGGATAGATAAGGTTATTTACAGGTGTAAATAAACTTAAATAGAACAGGGGTTCTATACGAAGACAATCATAGATTTTGTCTATGTCCGAGAACTAGGACGGTCACCTAATTTAAAAGTGAGCCGGCAGCCATTTTTGTTAAGTTTTAATGATAAATGCTTTTACAATTTTAAAGCATCAAATTAGTGTGTAGTCTTGGTTGTCTTGTTATTACGACGAAAGATATTTATAATATAATTAAAACGTTACATATCCCATATTTATAACAAATTATGGTTTAAGATCTATTCCATCCATAACTATTTAGGTAAACTGCACGCTCGTTAGCTCCTATTTAACAAAATAATATAAAAATCCATGTTATTACAAAGAATAAAGCTACGCAGTCCATCATAGTTTCACTCCCACATCGCCGGGAGAATACAAAACAAATTACTTACCCTAATTATTCCGGGAACCAGATATTTTTATCCTCATGAAGATAAAAAAATGCAAAAATCCCAGTGAAAATATAAGCCAACGTTGCTCTAACTTTAGAAAATTTGCTCTCCAACATAAAATTAAACTAGGTTCCGAAACATGTGTACAATATTAACGCGCCCAGCGCTGGGGAATATTAAATTTCCTGTAATTATTATCCTGCACTTTTACGTAATATAGTTTTCATAACTTTAGCGTGTTTAAAATAGTCTTCTCCGCTTTGATAGCCAGTAGGTATTTCATGAATTCTAATTCAAAATAAAAATAGGTATAGCATTAAGATATCAAAAATTATGTAGAACGATAACACCAAGTGGTCATCGACATAGTCATCAGATTGAAATACCTTATAATAAAAACAATATAGTAAGAAAACCTATACATTTCTCAGTAATACACGCTTTCTAAACACGCTTTCTGCACTCATATACTACACTTCTACACTACCTTTTTTATAATTTAACCTAACGATAAGGCAGACGGGCTCTCTCATCAACCCATTATTGGCCCACTGCTGGACACGGGTCTTCTCTCAGAATGAGAGAGTTTAGGCCATAGTCCACCGCGCTGGCCAAGTGCGAATTGGTGGAACGGGCTACCTCATGGAAAATAGTCACCGTCGCCTATGCACATTTGGAACACCAGAGGAGTCGCCAAAGCATCGCCGGTTGTGAAGGAGAGCCCTTTTCGCACCTTTCTTGAAGAACCTCATGTCATAGCGCTCTGGGAATACCTCAGGAGGAAGCTCATTCCACAACTTGCACGTCCGTGGCAAAAAAAAGCGTGCAAACCTGTGTCGTGGACACATGGACACACACAAGACGAATACACAACCACCAAGACCCAGAACATCGATCTAAACTCATCATTCAGATACCTGTCTCGCCAGGAATCGAACCCGGGACCCATTCCGCGTCAGACCTGTATGGTAACCGCTCCGCCACGCGGGTCGTCAAATTAAGGAAAAAAGGAAATAGAAATTAAGGAAAAAGATTTATTTTTAATTGTATGTCTAATGTAATGTGCGATTGTACAAATAAATTTTATAAGGTACAAGTTGGTTGTCATACACTTTGAACCAAAACATCAAAACAATTTTGGAAAAAATATAAACATATTCAAACCTAACGATTACGTACTCGTATTTATTAAGCTCAGATAAACTCATCATCTTCCTAATTAAAATAATTTTGAGCATATTACGGTGAACGCTTCTGATCATGAAGAATATAAATTGATATTAGGATAAATTTTATTTTCGTTCAATATACAAAACTCAAAATAATTGAAATGAAATAAAAATATGTGAGTAAACACACTGTTATTATTTGCTGCTTTAGAATCTTAATAACCTCATATTTCACATTCTACAAACTAAAACATTGCAATTGAACATGTAAACTACCAACATGTTCTACTGCAGTGTTTTAGTTTGTAGAATGTGAAATATGCATAGCCATAATAGCATCTACTTTGCTAGATTCAAACGGTTTCAGTATAAATATTTTCTTCCTTGTTAGTTTCGCTTCTAGGAAAAACATACAAATCAAGTACTTAAACGCGAAGAAAAAACCTAATTACGTAATTTAGGGATCAAATTTATTACCGAAGAACGAACGGGTGATAATATCGAAGCCATGTAAATCGTTTATAACCTATCGTATATATCTAAGGAATATTTGATGTATTCTAACGAGCCTATCTTTTTTTTTTGTTTTCGAGGGGGAAACCTTCAAAAGGAACCCGCCGCCGTGGGAGCGACGCACGGTTATGTGGGATTTTTACCGCACTAAAACCCCCTCGGTGGCCGTCCTCGGCGCTGAAAAGGAGCCTATGTAATAAAATAACTACGCGTTAATTGATTTTCACCGAACAATTTCCAAATAAACGGTTTTAATTGATACACTAATCTACACATTCCTTAATTAATATCGATTCCATATCAGATTATTATCCAAACCACTTACAGATTGAACCTACACCCGAATCCCAAATCTTAGCAGATTTCTCCAACCTCAGGTCTAATTGAATTCCTTTGTTCTTGCCGTTAGCTGGCTCCTTTGTCATCCAATCATACATACGTGGTGCCTATCGATTATGTCTTCAAGTTTCCGTTCCGATAATAGTTACCGAGGATATAAATTACACACGAACAATTTAAGCTGTGGTTTGAGTTGTGTTTTGTTATCGGGTTTGTTTGAAAGTTTGCAAACTATACGGGCCCGTTTCCGCCGATGCGGAGATGAGCGGAACACAGATATCGTGTTTTTACATCATTATGCCTTGTGTATTTCATTGCAATTAGAAGAAAAGGTGATTTTATACTTTTCTACTAGTAAAAGCATTGTAGACGTAAAATACCTATACAAAAATATTTCCCTCCCCGCTGCAAGTCCGCAGCACAGCGCTTACCAAAAATTTGAGCTCACATCTCCGCTTTGGTGGAAACCGGCCCTAATACTAATATACAATAGTTTTGTTTGATTTAATCGATAAAAATTTAACCCTGTTATACAATATTTAAACACATTTTAAATTATCAAATTACAATGTCATATTTTTATATAAAATTGAAGCAGAATGCAGTCCACTTAATAGTATGTGGTCACTACCACCCGTATCTGCAAACATATAGAACGATGATTCTTCCAAATCAAATTACATATTGCTACCAATCCTGATATCCAATATTGTCGACTGATATTCTTAGATCAGAAGAATTCACTCTTCTCGAATCAGAACAAATGCTTTAGGTAGAAAATGATGTAGCGATGGGACCCATTGGAACTATATTAGTTTTACCTCCTTTCAGGTTAGAAGAAAAATAAAAATTGAATACATAGTATTTTTTAGTAAAACAGTAAATACAACTATAATTTTATATACTTATAATTCTAATGTGTGTTCGCTACACAGGCTGAAATAAACAATTTTACTTCAGCCGAACGCTCAAACTGGCTCTAACTACCTTAAGTTACGAAGGCCACACCTGACGCTTAAGTATTTGCATAAATATGTACTTGTATAACATTTCAGTATTACAGCAGAATAAATTCAGTTCCTCTTTAAAATGGGAAGGTTTTTTCTTTACACAAATATGAGCTTTGCTTTATGTGGACGCTACAATAATGACTAGTATCCAGCTCGGGCCAGTGTTTTCAGTAAAAAATATCATAAAGCGAACAGGACCTGAGATATGATCATTAAAATGTTGGCCACTCGCCAAACAACTACAGCACGGGCATAACTCTTGGCTCAGCAACGTCATAGTCTATTTTGCAAATTGGGAGAGCTTGTTGCCTAAATTGGATTGAAAATTAATGAAGACATGACGAACATTATCAAACTAAATGAAGTTTATTATCGTGATGTGAATTTCTGGCATGATTTCACGGTTTCAAAGTGAATTTTAAAGGAACTGAGATTTTGCAAGATGATTGGGTTTTTATAATGACGAAAATGTAGAAGAGCTAAAAACAACAAACCAACAGTAATATCGATGTCGATGCTCTACCATCGATATTTTTCTAAAAATCTCTGATATGAATGAAAAGGAAATAAATAAGACAATAAGAAATATTTGGTTATTTATTTGAAGAAACAAATATCCATTACGATTGTCCAGTTTTTGTTACACGTTGTTTGCTCAAAAAACATTTTACGAAACGGTGGAGTGTATATGGTTTGTCCGGGGAGGTGCACATGCCAAACCTATTTCCAGCGTGAAGTAGTTCTTGCTTTTTGATGGAATGGTGTGTTTGTCCATCCCAAGGCCAGAACAATAATAATAGCGAGTTACAATATTTCTGTGGTTGACTTCAGATAAAACCCTGTTCTGTATAAATTCGTTCACAGAGGTCTATAGGTGGCAGTTACCAGTCACCATCAGTTGGACTGCTTAGAGTTTGTTTTAAATAGCATGCATTTCGCCTAGTAGGTGGTAGATTACCCCGAAATAGATATGACATGGAAAGAGATAACCTAGCCATACCCATACAACCCATACACACTAGCACAGTAAGGCCTATTCTGCAAACATATAAACACAAGTAAAAATAGGTGCATAGTGTTATTGTACTAAAACGATGGCATACTCGTACTACCATTAATACGAAATCACAATATAAATTCTACAATTTTATTTCCTTTAACACAGTCAGAGATAAAAGCAATTGTGAAACCGCTCTGTATTGTCCGCGTCGGCCGAATTCACGCTACCTCCGCGATGCACTTAATTCCGGAATACGATAGTCCTTAATCAGTGGCTGGATCATAATTATCTGATGTCGTGCCGACTGCGTCACTCACACCTGGAGCGCGATCAACTGAAATTGCTTCGACTGCGATAATTACATACATGCAGCATTACAATATTGTAGTCGTATTTCGGATTTCAGAAGTACAATGAACTGTCCAATTTGGTTTTACAACAGTAACCTCCACGTAACCACGGCGTCGGGTACTTGAGACCAAAAAAGGTCAAATAAAACGTTTCCGCGTCAAATAGGTCATAGGCTTATTATGCTAATCAAAATATACGACAACATTTTTGTATTTCAAAATATTTATATAAGCAGAGGAAACAATATTGAAATATACTACATAACTACTCGTTGCTGAACGTCGTCCATCATCATGTACGGAATAGAACAAATGAACAATACCGATATTAAACGCTCGCCTTTTATTTATTTATTCAAAATTATTGCTTGTTGTGCTTACAGCATAGCCAATGCGCACATTGTTGTGACAGTGAATCTACCAGCCCTAATTCCATGCTATACATCACTAAGCAGAGTATTCACTTTGCTCGTGATATGTCTTGTTTAATATTGACTCAAATACCTTACCGAATGCCGACAGGGCAGTTATAGGCCTATAATTTTCAACCATCGATCGGGGACCTTGCTTAGGTACCGGACTTACACGGGAGACTTTCTATTGAGATGGATGTGTAGCTGTACGCAGGGCCAAATTGAAAATGAATAATAACGGTTGCTCAAAGACATTGAGGCAGTCTTTTACTATGAAGGGTGGTTCATTCAAGTCACATTCAAACTCTAGGGAATTTTAGTATGATTGCCAATAAAATCTAAACAGATTTTGTATAACAGATACAAAATATCCCTTTTTGAGGTCTTATGTCAATATCATACCTATATAAAATGTGCCTTGATCAAGACTCATTCCAGAATACAACTAATTAAATCAAGGAAAAGCCGAGAATTCTTCACCATAAATATGTTAGCTGTTAGTCCATACTAACAGCTATAGATCATAAGGGTGATTGGTTAAAACTTGCACTCTCGATCGAGATCGGGTCCGAGGTCAACCCAGGCAGGCAACAATGATTTTTCTCAAATTATGTGCGTATTTTAATTATCACTGCTTTTCGGTAAAGGAAAACATCGTGAGGAAACCTACACACCCGGGAGATCTTTAAAAAAAAAGTTCCCGGAGGTATGTGAAGTTCACCACTTCGTACTTGGCCAGCGCGGTGGACTACGGCCTAAACTCTCTCATTCTGAGAGAAGACCCATGCCCAGCAGTGGGACAATAACGCATGATCAACTACTATAAGATGGATTCACTTCACGCACCACTGAAAACATAAAGACATCATCTCTGGTATTCCCAGTTATATTATCTGATAATTAAATTCAATGCAAATTCCTTGTACAATCGCGATAACATCAAGCATACATGAACATGGTATTAGATCACTATAACATGTATGTATTGAGAGATCGCCTTTGTATCCTGCGTGATTGAGAGGATCGGGTATCAAGATCGCACAAGTTATCCGCTCTGTCGGCGATGAATGGACCACGTCGCTTTGTGGACTATCAATATTCAAACACCCGGGGATTGTAAGCTGACTTTATGCCAGGTAACAATCGTGATAAACCCGATACTGCTTGATTGAAATAACAATTAAACTGCTCTGTCCGTCAATCATTGAAGCATCAGCTTCAAAACAATATTGTAAGCAAATCGCCGCTTCGGTTGAATAATGAAAAAGAACAGCGTTTTTATTTGAGAGCCAGGTAACAATTAAAGTCTTTTGTTTTTCTTTTAATTAATGAACTTAAAACAATAATAATAATAATAATATTAAAAATCCGGTTAACGCAGTTTATTAAAGCACCAAGTTTTCAATTCTAGGCTTTTTGTGTAAAACTTATTACTCATAATTTTTTAATTGTACACTTATTCATGCGGAGTGCCTTTAATTTTGGAACGGCATAGAGTTTGTTGTAATTTGTCATAATTTAACGTAATTACTTTTATAAAGGCAGACAAATTTGTCATGTGCACAATAATAAGTCTGTAAACTGTAACATATATTCTGTGTCCATCTTTTAAGGACAAAACCATTTCCAAAATTTATTTGACACAGCGCAATAAACGCTGAACACCATGTTGTAACTATTACAATCGCTGCCGCTATGCAAACGTGTTTGTTGATTCAAGTTCCGCTGCACCAGATGGGCTGAGAGCTCTAAATTCTCCGTAATATCTAAGCTCAATAAACAACTAATAACAAATTGATGGTCAAACTTCACAAACTTGGATTTGAACTCGGACTTCTGTTAAAATTGGTTTGTGGCACCGGCCCTTTGCTCGGTGACATACGTTTGGTTCAATGCGCGATAAAATTTCCATTTACAAATACGAGAACTTACGTTTATCACAATACATTACGAACTTACTTTTACGATTCTATGTATGAAATAAACAAAAACAGCAATGTAAAGCGATAGTGTAAAAGATAATGTTTATTGAACAATTCGAAATGTAGATAGTTTTACGAGTAACCTATGTAGCCAATTAATGCCGGATACAATTTTGCAGGTTGTACGCGGCTTAACTCAATAAACATTGACAATATTCGTTAGTTTCTACTCAATTAATTATAACTAGTTGAAGTTTTATTGTTAGTACTTTCTTTCTATTTTACACAACATAATAGGTTAATGCCAACTGACACGGAATATTTTTTTTAATTATTATAATTTAACAAAGGCTTTATAAATGAGGAAGAAGAAGAAGACAAGATGTAGTCCACCTGAATGTAAGTGGCCACGACCGGACGTGGACATATGAACCCCAGTTAATGTAAATTGTAAAGCTTCTGATAAGATGTCTCTACAACTGCACCCTTCAGACCAGAATACAGCAGCACTTAGCACTTTTGTGTTTAGGCGGATATACGTTGTTATAGCACTTGGATGTCCGTGGATAATACTGAATGGGGTACAACCCATTATTGTTCCACTGCTGGGCACGGGTCTTCTCTCAGAATGAGTGAGTTTTAGGCCATAGTCCACCGCGCTGGCCAGTTGCAAATTAATGACTTCTCATACCTCCGAGAACTTTTTTTAAAGAACTCTCGGGTGTATGTATACGTTTCCTCGCGATGTTTTCCTTCGCCGAAAATCAGTGATAATTAATTTCTAATACACATAAATCAGTGGTGTGTGCTTGGATTTCCTCCCGATTGAACGAGCAAGTTTCAACCATTAGGCTATCACTGCTCTAATACTGAATAATAACCATCAAACAACCAACCAAGCATGCCAAGTAGGTACGTTTCTTTGTTATCTTCAAAAAATGGATGACGAGATAAAATATTTTAGTACAATATACAAATTTGATAAAAGCTAATAGAATTAACGAGCAATTCATTCTGTTTAATATCTGAACAAAGCATTTACAAATGAACAACCATCAAACATCCATCAAAGCTTTTGTCTCAGTTAATCAAGGACGGACTTTCTATTTGCAAATAACTATCACGAATCAAACTATCCTTTTAGTTCCCGGAATTTCTAATTACTGTTTTCTATTAATCTACGAAGTTTCTTTCAAGGCCGATATTGTATCAAACTAAATGTAGCAAGAAGGTTAAATAAATTGACTTGAATACCTACATGAGTTACACAATTTTGAAAGTCTACTTTGACAACATCCCGACCCGTGCCGCTGCGTGGTCACACGCGGTGAAGTAGTTGATTCAAAGTTCGATTCCCGTTCAGATAGATATTTGTGTTGATAGTACTGAGTTAATTAGTCCTTAAAGATGCAACACTTGAAGAACACCGTGACAAACCCTTTTTTTGTTTTCGAGGGGAAACCTTCAAAAGGTACCCCACGCTGTGGGAGTGACGAAGGGTTATGTGGGATTTTTACCGCACTAAAACCCGGTGGCGGTCCTCGGCGCTATAAAGAGGACTCCGGGATTTCCAAAGAAACGCAACCGGGATCCTGTAAGCGTGTTGCCCCGTCAGGCTCCTCTCAGACGGGTGGCTGGGCCCACCGCTCCGTCTAGTCTTTACGACGGTAGCAACCACACATACCGCCGTCCTTCGCGGGGTCGCCTGATCGAACGTTTCTAGCTCCCACTTTAGCCGCCTGCAACCCCTTTAAGTTGCCTTTTACGACAGGCAGGGGATGCCGTAGCCCTATTCTGATCCCGGAACTAAAGGGACGATCCCATAAACCCTAACACTGGTTTTTGCAGACACTATAATTCAACTCCGTTATAAAATTCGTTTCCACTCGCCTACATCGTTCTATAAATTATCGATAGGTTTAGCAGTTGGAAGCTCGCCTAACACTAAGCCTGGGCTTGAATAAATCACGACGACGCGGGAACTCGCTTCATCATCCGCTTTGCAGTTTTATATATGTTTGTATCGTTCCCAATACTATTTATTTAGTTTTACGTTTTCCACGTTATTTATTTAATATGAACCCGTGCGCTTGGTTTTTACGTTTTAAATGAATCTTCAGTGATAATAACGCATCTATGTTCAACGCTAGATAGAATTCTAATCTTATTGAGTTGAATATAGATGACCTTGGGCGACAGTAACCACTTATCATCACGCGGACAGCATGTATAACAAATTTAAATGCAATGTTCTATGCATAAATCGACGCTTCAAATTTAAATTAGCATTTGAAACATAATAGCGAAAAACATAATAGCGCAAGTTGATTTCATTCATAAATTAGGCCAAAGTTGAATTGTGTATTAATTTGTACGTCATAGGATCATTTTTGGGTTTGTTAGTTATAATACTCAGATAATATTCCCAATTATTATCGGTTAACTAATTGAAATACTATATTTTTTAAACCGTTTGAAGTAGGAAACATGAACGTATTCTATCTGAAGTCGATATCACAAACGCATCTGTGATTGACTTCAGAGGACTAAGCTGGTCGCGCCATATAAAAGTAAGCCGAAAAAAACTATTCCAGCGAAACTCAAGAGCTGTTTGATGCTAGAACTCCAAGTGTGGCGGTGGTACTTCCCCAGTCTAACTACACTGGTTCTACCACATGAATTCAAAAACCGCATATCGTGAGTACAAGTTATGTAATAAAATGTTTTGTAACTTAGTTCGTAGCAAAGTTATGTACACCATCACCACCCAAAGTCATCTGCAACCATATAGAACGATGATTCTACCCAAAGCCAATAATGATGCTAATCCTGAAATCGAATATCGTCGCCTGAAGTTCTAGAAAAAGAAGAATACACTAAAACGTAACAACCGTTATGTGCTAAAAATAGGTGGAGCGATGGTATCCGTTCGAACTTTGTTCAACCACTTTTTATCAGCGAAGACAGTTAAAAATTGAGTTAGCACTATATTTAAGTAAAACTATTATTATAAGTATTTATAATTATAATGTTTGTTCGCTACACAGGCTGAAATAAACAATTTTACTTCAGCCGAACGCCCAAACTGGCTCTAACTACCTTAAGTTACGAAGGCCACACCTGACGCTTAAGTATTTGCATAAATATGTACTTGTATAACATTTCAGTATTACAGCAGAATAAATTCAGTTCCTGTTTAAAACGGGAAAGTTTTTTCCTTACACGAATATGAGCTTTGCTTTATGTGGAGGCTACAATAATGACTAGTATCTAGCTCGGGCTTGTGTTTTCAGCAAAAAATATCATAAAGCGAACAGGACCTGAGATATGATCATTAAAATGTTGGCCACTCGCCAAACAACTACAGCACGGGCATAACTCTTGGCTCAGCAACGTCATAGTCTATTTTGCAAATTGGGAGAGCTTGTTGCCTAAATTGGATTGAAAATTAATGAAGACATCATGAACATTATCAAAGTAAATGAAGTTTAATATCGTGATGTGAATGTTTGGCATGATTTCACGGTTTCAAAGTGAATTTTAAAGGAACGGAGATTTTGCAAGATTGTTAGGTTCTTATAACCACGAAACGCTAAAGTAAAGAAAGATGATCGACACATCGAATATAAAAACAACAAACATAAAGTATAGAGTTGATAGCATTGTAAAGGACTGTATGAATACCTTTCCTAAGATTTGGTTAATTACTTAATTACCAAATATTTTATTTCAGTGGCATTGGTGTCCAATGCCCTGACAATGTTTTACAGCATAGAGACTATAAAGCTAGGATTATATGGTGACTGGCAATTTATAAATATAGAATTTACAGTACATATCACAATATTAAATTAATGACAAATTCCGTGTAATCTAGATCGTCGTCAACCCATTACTGTCCCACTGCTGGGCACGGGTCTTCTCTCGGAATGAGAGAGCTTAGGCCATAGTCCACCGCGCTGGCCAAGTGCGAATTGGTGGACTTCACACACCTCCGAGAACTTTTTTTTTTCAAGAACTCTCGGGTGTGTAGGTTTCCTCACGATGTTTTCCTTCACCGAAAAGCAGTGATAATTAAAGTATAATACGCACATAAATCAGTGGTGCGTGCCTGGGTTTGAACCTCGGACCTCCCGATCGAGAGGGCACGTAACCATTAGGCTATCACTGCTCTTTATCATGCATGGAATGCTCATATCATGTAATCTAGATGCATTCTATTAATTCATTGCTGCGATATACCATTTCAATAGGGACTGGATAATGGCCGTTTGATTCCAATACCACACACAGCGGCAGTTTCAGATTTCCTTACCGCATTTAGATTGCTAATTAATATAACATTATTGAAGTTATGTACATGTTTGCATTCATAACAATTATGTCTGCAACTTAGAGAGTTAACCTGATTATATATTCTTTAGCTTGCCATGTTTCTAAAATTAGCTTAAACAAGCGGCTAAACATAGACACGAAATTACAATCATTTGGGAGTATTTACTCAAAATGTTTACCTAATCAAATTTATAATGAAATCATATAAATGAGTTTTGAAGTGGTCACCAACAAGCAAGCACCATGACTATTACCCTCTCCTCTTTCTTACAGAGGATATACTGTTTTGGACTCTGAAATAGGCAGAAACCTTTATGATTCTTCTATAGCACCACTGTCACGTAGCATAGCATGTTCTGGTTTAGACAGTGGGGTAAAAAATAAATACTTATCCGAGGCTTTTCAACATAGTTCTTCAAAGTTAGCAACCCAACTGTGACTTAAATATGATTTATTTAGTTACGGGTCAATTATAGATGCACATTGATGGCAACGGCCACTTACTGTCAGGTGTACTGCATGCTTGTTTGCTACTTCCATATTAAAAAATAGGGTATGCGTTTCGCATGGAAAGTGGTAGGTAACCCCCAAATATACATGGAGTCCTACCTGACATCGAAAGAGATACCTTAGCCATACACATTGGTGCTGTATTTTTTTATAATTTAACCTAACGATAAGGTAGACGGGCTACCTGATGGAAAGTAGTCACCGCCGCCTATGGCCATTCGCAACACCAGAGGAGTCGCCAATGCATCGCCGGCTGTGAAGGAGAGCTCTTTTCGCACCTTTCTTGAAGAACCCTATGTCGAAACGAGCGTGCAAACCGAACCGTGGAGGATCGCCACGAGTCCAGTTGGTATGTGTGCTAAAATGTTTCAGAAAAGAACCCCGTAATACCCTTTCTTCCATTACAATTCCATTCCAATACGAAATCACTATTTAATTCCAATGTAAATTTTATTTATTTCCTGTAATCACGTTCAGATATAAAAGCAATTGTCAAACCGCAGTGTATTGTCCGCGTCGGCCGATTTCAACGCTGCCTCCGCGATGCATTTAATTCCGAAATACGATAGTCCTTAATCAGTAACTGAATCATAATTATCTGATGTCGTATCGACTGCGGCACTCACACCTGGAGCGCGATCACCTGAAATTGCTTCGACTGCGATAATTACATATCTGCAGCATTACAATACTGTAGTCGTATTTGGTAAAATTCCACATAACCACGGCGTCGGGTACTTGAGAACAGAAAAAAGCTCAAAGAAAATTATTAAGCTAATAAAAATATATGATATTTTTTTTATATTTCAAAACATAATCATTCAAGCATTATATAAGCAGTGGAAACGATATTGAAATATGCTACATAACTACTCGTTGCTGTCCGTACGGGATATAAAAGATGCACAATACCGATATTGAACGCTCGCCTTTGTATCAAGATGCAGCAAATCGTTCGACCGGTGAACTATCAATATTCAAACTCGAGGGAATTTTAGCATGATTTCAATGTAGCCTATTTTGCAATGGAAATAACCGGACGGGCCTTCCGTCTGGGGACCACTGCAGCCCACCAAGAGTTTCTTAATTGCTTGCAAGATATTGTGTGAGTCTTACTAAATACTGGTGTTAATATTAAGTGCATAATTTTGTATTTGTGGGTAAAGCTATAGGAAAGGAACTAACATAAACATGAATAATTGCTGAAAGTATAAACCATTGAAAAGTAGATAAAAAAATGATCAATCCAATTTCAATAAAGAAATGCGACATAATGCCGACCACTTTATCGTATGTGATGAAGTCCAGCTCGGATTTAAAATATAATCTTAAAAGATTCTGTAAAACAGATGCATAAAGGTCTAGTCTTCTTGAGATCCTGTGTCAATATCATAAAGAAAATGTGCCTACATCGAAACTGATTCCACAATACAACTAATTGAAACAAGGAAAAGCTATGAATTCTTCATAATAAACATGCTAACTAACACTTTGGCAGAGACCTATCTCTTCACAGAATGATATGGGTTACGAATAGTCCACCACCCTGCGACGGATTCACTTTATGCCCCACTGAAAACAATAAGAAGAACAAGTCTGGTAGTCATAGTTATATAATACGTTAATTAAATTCAAGGAAAATCTGTTGTACAATCGCGATAGCATCAAACATACATGAACATGGTTTTAGGTTACTATAACACGTATGTATTGAGAGATCGCCTTTGTATCCTGCGTGATTGAGAGGATCGGGTATCAAGATCGCACAAACTATCCGCTCTGTTGACGATAAATGGACCGCGCCGTTTTGTGGACTATCAATATTTAAACACCCGGGGATGGTAAGCTGACTTTATACCAGTTAACAACCGTGATAAACTCGATATTGCTTGATTGAAATAACAACTAAACTGCTCTGTCCGTCAAAGCTGATGATTCAGCGTCGAAACAATATTGGAAACAAGTCGCCGCTTGGGTTAAATAATAGCAAATAACAGCAAATTTTACGGGAGAGACTGGTAACAATTAAATAATGCCTTTTGTTTTTTTTAATG
This sequence comes from Spicauda simplicius, assembly GCA_949699795.1. Lineage (NCBI taxonomy): Eukaryota > Metazoa > Arthropoda > Insecta > Lepidoptera > Hesperiidae > Spicauda > Spicauda simplicius. The sequence goes on along the minus strand of OX453064.1, from coordinate 21,670,553 downwards.
ATTCTTAACTTTAGATAATAAGAACAATAATACTTTAATTCGTAATAATTTAACACAAGTAGTTTTAAGCAGGCCGACGACGTTTGTCATGAACAGAAAAATAAGTCTGAAAACTATTCCAAAATTTCGTGTGCATCTTATAAAAGTAAAACAGTTTAGAAAATAAGATATTTATTAAGACAACCAATAAATAATACGACTGCTTCAACCTTAATTTGCAGTCAAGTACTTCGTTTTCAGGGCTCCGTACTCCGCTGTTCAATAGTCCGTCTGTCTGTCACTAGGCTGTATCTCATGTCCCAGTAGCCTCGGGCTCAGAATAGGGCTACGGTGTCCCCTGCCTGTCGTAAGAGGCGACTAAAAGGGGCTTCCGGAGTTGCAGACGGCTAGAGTGGGAGCTCGAACCGTTCGGTCAGGCAATCCCGGGAAGGACGGCGGTATGTGTGGTCGCATACCGTCGTAAAGACTAGACGGGGTTTTAGTGCGGTAAAAATCCCACATAACCCTGCGTCGCTCCCACGGCGTCGGGTACCTTTGGAAGGTTTCCCCCTCGAAAACAAAAAAAAGGCTGTATCTCTTTAAACGTGATAGCTAGACAGTAAAAAAAAATATCACATGATATATTTTTGTTGTCACTATGACAACGTATAACATCTAATCAGAATAAAATAAATATTTAAGGGGCGCACTCTTACAACAAAAATGTTTTTTTGTCGTTTTTTAAAAGTATTGGTACAGAATCCTTGGGGTGTGAATTCGACTCGCACTTAGCCGGTTATTTAATAATGTTTGATAATCATTTATATAATCCATAAATTACTATCAAACATTATTAAACTTACTTAAATTACTCTGCAAACTTAATCGATCCCAGTGATATATCACACGAGCACAATCCGTCAATCTGTTTTGGCCGTGGCGCATGCCAAACACATCGATGTACAAACATACATACGCTCGAAAAACGATACCCTCTCTCTGACGCAGTCGGGGTAACAATTTTAAACAGCGCAATAAACGCTGAACACCATGTTGTACCTATTACAATCGCAGCCGCTACGCAAATGTGATTGTCGATCTAAGTTCCGCTGCACCAGATGGGCTGAGTGCTCCAAATTCGCCGTAATATCTGAGCTCAATAAACAACTAATAACAAATTGATGGTCAAACTTCGCAAACTTGGATTTGAACTCGGACTTCTGTTGAAATTAATTGAGAATGAGTTTGTGGCACCCGGCCCTTGCTCGGTGACATACGTTTTGTTCAATTGACGATGAAATTTCCCATTTACAAAGACGAAAACTTACCTCCATTGCAATACATTACAAACTCACTTCTACAATTCTGTTAATGACATTAACAATAACAGCAATGTACCGCGTAGACATAAAAGATAATGTTTATTGAACAATTCGAACTGGAGATAGTTTTACGAGTATCCTATGTAGCCAATTAAGGCCGGATACAATTTAGCAGGTTATAAGGGGCTTAACTGAATAAACCATTTATTGACAATATTCGTTAGTTTCTACTCAATTAATTCTAACTAGTTTAAGTTTATTGTAAACACATTATTTCTGTTTGAAACACTATATTTCTGTTTAAAACTAAATGTGAACTGAAGAGGAATATTATAAAAAAATGTTAATGTGTGTGATATTTTATATAAGATGTATATTGGTCGTTGTCGTCAACCCATTGTTATCCCACTGCTGGGCTTGGGTTTTCTTTAGTGTTTGACTTCGTTGGCCTTGTGCAAAATGAACAGAATTGACTTCGATAACTTATTAAAATGGGATTCTACTGTATATGTTTTCCCATGATATTGTCATTAACTTTAATGCATTGATAATAATTAATTTCTAACATGCATTATTTAATAAAAATCGAAAGTGCATACCAGGGACTACAGCCTCGGACCTCCACGATAAGAACGAGAGTTTGAACCATAATTGTTTTCGGTCCATGGCACTGATTACAAACCATCAAATAAATAAATCAATCTGGGTGCCGAGTAAATTTCTTTGTTGTCACAAGATGCCAGATAGAATCTACGTAACAATGTAAAAATACAAATTTGAAAAAACCTAATAGAATTGTTGAGCGAATCATTCTGTTTAATAACTGAACAAAGCATTCACAAATGAAAGACCATCAAACATCCATCAAATCTATTGTTTTAGTTAATCAAGGACGGACTTCTATTGGCAAACAACTGTTATGAATCAAACTATCCTCTTAGTTCCAAAAATTACTAATAACTGTTTTCTATTAATCTACGAAGTTTCCTTCAAGGCCAATATTGTACCAAATTCAATGTAGCCGGTAAGTTAAACAAATTGACTTGAAGCCATGACGTGATCTCTGATTACACAATTTTACAACACTATTTTGACAATTTCACAATGAGTTGGTTCACGGTTCGATTCCTGTTCAAATCCATATTTGTGTTGAGGCAGACAGGCTACCTGATGGGAGGTATTCACCGTCACCCACGGACTCTTTCAAAAAGCTCGCAAATTAAACCGGGTAGGCCTTCAAGGGTCTAGTTTATGCCGTTAAGACCTCATCTACATAATTATGGAGGTTGTTACAAATCGACGGGTTGAAACAAAATCGTATAAGAAAATATATAAATCGTATAAGAGAATAGCTGTTACAACCAACTATTACAATGAACAAAGTTTCATACTGTAAATTGGTAATTTTTCATATACCATTTTGTTCTTGGGGCCCGTCGAAATATTAACTTCAGACCGTTTACATACCAAACTATTCTACAATTGCATTTCTATCTCATAAACTATGCACTGGTTTTTACAGACACTATAATTCAACTCCGTTATAAAATTCGTTTCGACTCGCCTACATCGGTCTATAAATTATCGATAGGTTTAGCAGTTGGAAGCTCGCCTAACACTAAGCCTGGGCTTGAATAAATCACGACGACGCGGGAACTCGCTTCATCATCCGCTTTGCAGTTATATATTTTTGTATCGTTTCCAATGCTATTTATTTAGTTTTACATCCGTTTTCCATGTTATTTACTATGAACTCTTGTGCGTAGTTTTTTTAAATTTTAAACTTAACACGTGCTTCTTTTTGGTGTATTAACGCAAGACATATCTGAATCATAGAATACTATTCCTATCTCGAATTGATCACAGATGTCCATGTGTGACAGTAACCACGTATCATCAGGTAGGCTGCATACGTAACAAATTAATTTAAGGGCAATGTTTTCTGCCTAAATCGATGTTTCAATTTAAATCAGCATTTGAAATACATTATTACAAATTGATTTGCATTTCTAAATTAGGTCATTGTTTAATTGTGTATTAATTTGTATGTCATAGCTTTTTGGGTTCGTTCTTAATACTTACATTACTACCAATTAAAAATCCCGTAAAAATACTGTATTCAAACTTTGAAAAGTTATACCCAATTCTTTTCTCGTCTAACCTCTACTTGTCTACGAATCTTGTCCCACTTGTGTGTGAGGCTTGGAGACTCCAATATAATGCCCCAATATGATTTGATGAAGGATAGTAACTATGGTATTCAATTCGACTCCTGGCGGGACATTACACATAATTGTACTGTACATTGTTCCCAAATGGATAGAAGTGGGGTATCATAATTTTGCTTTAAATGATGTATATCTCCTGAAATGCAAGATCGTAATTGATTCTACATAGTTTCCTTGGAACAATGTGAATCGTTCGTATCAAATGGCGATCTTTAATTAACACTTTGACAAAAGTCCACATCATCCTCTTAAAGAACATACTCAAAATATTCCGTGAAAATTAATTACGTTTCAATTCGTGTAAACGAAAAACCCATAGAGTATGTTTTAAGACCACCTTCACCAAAGACTGCATCTGAAGCCCAAAATAAAATAGTACAGTGTATTTTGTATCATATGTGAAACTTTAAGTATCCCTAACTTTAACGAAGTTATGTAGAACTAATAAATCTTGTTGAATATTTAGAAGCAGTCTGAAAGCTATGAGTCGAAGAGGTCCACTTAACGTCCGAGTCATTAATTAAACAGTGTTTTCGTTTCGTTCGCTCCAGAACTTACCTCGTTAGAGTCGCCTTTGAAAAATCTAGCTTAGTACTTGCTTAGAGTAGTTAAGATATAGATATGGCCAGAAATATGAATATTATAATGTCATTTTAATGGAAAGCTTTATTTTCATCTTCCATCAATGTAAAAAGAAATGAAAATGAAATGAAAATGTATTTCTCTCACAAAGAAGGTCTTAGGTTAAGTTACAATGATTTAAAACATATGGATATCTTAACCTTACGAAGTGAGAACCTGGCACCTATTATAGGTATGGGAAACCTGGATTACAGGTGACCAGGGCCCTCCCGCGGAAGACTGCATCATAAACATTAGTTTGTGTGTATGCGTGTGTGTGTTTGTGCAATAATGTGTGTAGGTGCAAGTGTGCTTCTGTGTATGTAGGTAGGTGTTTGCATTTAATGATGAGTGTGTGGATTCAAGTTATGTGTACGAGGAAGTTTAAGGGAATTGACGACTTGATACTAATAAATTAATTATTATGGAAGTGAGATTATTTAGAAAATGCAATAGACTTTCAGTTTCTTCGTAGTTCAGACATTTAAGGTAGTTAGAAACTCAAAAACTACTGCACGGCAATGTTGCCAACTCTCAAAAATGTATTCCCCCAAAGTCTTCATTAAAAACCCCTAAAATCCCCCATAATGAATTATGAATTGGAATTCTTCCTGGCAACATAGACTGGCGGGAAGATTTCCCATTAAAAACACCTATATGTTGAAGTTATAAAAACCCCTGAAAATACCCCTAAAAATTTTATACCCCTAAAAATCCCCATCCTACTTGAAAATCCCCTAAATTTGGGGGGAAAACCCCTAAGTTGGCAACACTGCTACATTGATTTTTATGCGGTTTACAATAATGAGTAGAGTGATGCATGAGAAAGATTTAAGTATAATATATTTAAAGGATTTGTGTAAATTTGTTGAAATAAAACGATAATTGTTAGCAGTGATCGATAAACTCAAGCAGCATGGAGGATTCAAAGCGAAAGCGGTACCATGGATAATATATGGTGAGATATTTTTTCATAGATAGATGAATTGCGATAACATATATTCATCTATTATGGATAGTTTACTATATCAACTATATCTTCTGAAAAAATGGTTCCACACAATATGGTTAGAATAAATATTTAGACGGATAAAGTATTTTAATCTTTACCAACCAAAATAGTTTTGTTACCGTGAGCATTTCACTAACATCAATGCAAAATGGGACTTGTTGCTAGTAGATTCATCTTTAAAGACAAAATGTATCGTATCTATAAGTTTTTCGAAATTATTTACTGCAATGCGAATTTACCTTAACTGACTTCCCCATGATACTTTAAGGATACGATAAGGGGTTCTCGTTAACTTAAGTTCTCATTCTTTATCTTAATGGATTGTACCTGCAATACCTAACCCATCAACATAAGCCATTTCTAACTTTTTCACGTCTACAGCGTCTTCGAATGCGATTTGTAGAAACTTCCCGAAGTGCAGTCACTCTGTAAGAATCCTTAATGGCTTGTAATAAGCTGAAATACTATGGTTAAGAACTACTTAGTATTCCTGTACTATTACCAGATCGTAAAACTAGTGTAGTTCGACCGCAGTGATTCCACCGCCATACCTATTTCTAGCGTGAAACAGTTGTTACGTTTCGATGGAAGAGTGTAGTTGCCCGCACACTTCGTCGTCAACCCATTATTGTCCCACTGCTGGGCACGGGTCTTCTCTCAGTATGAGAGAGTTTAGGCCATAGTCCACCGCGCTGGCCAAGTGCGAATTGGTGGACTTCACACACCTCCGAGAACTTTTTTTTTTTAAAGAACTCTCGGGTGTGTAGGTTTCCTCACGATGTTTTCCTTCACCGAAAAGCAGTGATAATTAATTTATAATACGCACATGAATCAGTGGTGCGTGCCTGGGTTTGAACCTCGGACCTCCCGATCGAGAGGGCAAGTTTCAACCATTGGCTATCACTGCTCTTATGAGGCGACTATCTTAGTCCCCGGGAGCATCAACGCATCTGTGATTGACACCACATAGAACCTATACCTATTTTTGTGAAGTTTCATACAGATGTCCGTAGGGGGCAGTGACCACTTACAATCAGGTTGCCTGCATGCTCGTCTACTACCTCAATCATATTTTTTTTTATCTGAAATAGCAAACGAGCATGCAGCCCACTTGATGGTAAGTAGTCACTGCCGCCCATGGACATCTGTAATCAACTTCATACAGAACATGGGTTCCATATGAAGTCAATCACAGATGCGTTGCCACTCCCGAGGACTGTGATGGTCGCCTCATGTGAAAGTGTGCCGGCAACCGCACCTTTCTATCGAAACGCAAGAAATGCTTCACGCTAGAAATAGATGTGGCGGTGGTACTTCCCCGGTCGAACTACACTGGATCTTTTAAACTTCACACTTCTTACAATACTTTTAAATTAAATAAAACTACAAACTTGAATTAATCTACAACTATATTGCAATAAACCAACAAGTCAAATCCAATATTAGCAATATGCAATATGAAGCCACGGTTCCCAGTTCACTCGAGTGTTTTTCCTAGCCTGTTCCGCTTGTTGAAGTTTCCAATTAACTCCGCTGCAGTTCACCTGAACTTCTTTAGTTAGTTAGCGCTGTACACCGCTAGTTTTACCAGCTTCAAAGTTTCGAGCTAATAAATTTTCACTAGTTAAATTAGTTACTATTTTTAGAAATAGAGTTAGATGTTGTGGTTTTAAGTGACCAATGTTTTGATTTTATTTTTAATCTCACTGAAGTAGCGAAGGAGCATGCAGTCCATCTAATGGCAAGTGGCCACTGCCGCTCATGGACATCTGTAAGCAACTTCATACAGAACATGGGTTCTATCTGAAGTAAATCACAGATGCGTTGCTACTCCCGAGGACTATGATGGTCGCCTCATTTAAAAGTGTGCCGGCAACCACACCCTTCCATCGAAGGCAAACACTGCTTCACACTAGAAATAGGTGTGGCGGTGGTACTTTCCCGGTCGAATTACACTGGTTCTACCACCTTCAAACTTTAAGAAATTAAGAACAGATTTTAAGAAATTTAGAAAAGTAATTTATTTTAACAGAAGAATAAAACATTGTTTCTGATTATGTAACAATGTTTTAGAATAATTTAGTACCTGTAGTTATTGTTATTTTTCTATTTTGTGTTTATAGTCGTAACGATGGAAACTATTCGCTTCATCCTGTAACTTCTAATCAACAGTCCGGTTTTCTCTAAATGACATGAATACAGAACCCAAACATAGAACAGGAACCCAAATTTATCATTCCGATGTCTGACCGAGAACTGCACCCAGCACCCGACACGTCACACCAATGTGTTGACCTGACCACAGCTGGATATAAATATATGTATGCAGTGCTGTAGTTCCGGGATCAGAATAGGGTTACGGTATCCCCTGCCTATCGTAAGAGGTGACTAAAAGGGGCTTCCGGGGAATGGGGGTTCAAACCGTTCGATCAGGCGACCCCGGAAAGGACAGCGTATGTGGTCGTGTGGGCATATCGTCGTAAATACCAGACGGAGTGGTAGGCCCAGCCACTCCCCTGAGAAGAGCCCGATGGGGCAACGCGTTCAGAGGACTCCGGTTGCGTTCCTTTGGAGATCTCGGAGTCCTTTGTAGCGCCGAGTCTCCCCCTTGAGAACAAAAAAAAGGTGGTAGAAACAATAGTTCGACGGGAAAGATTCGACTACCACACTTGTTTAGCCTGAAGCAGTTCTTGCGTTTCGGTGGCAGGGAGTGGTTGCTGGCTGACTTTCATACAAGCCACATCTCAGTACTAGGGAGGAGCAACGCATTTATTAATAACTTCAGATGAAACCACAGTTCTGTACAGGGGCGACAGCGATTACTTGCCATCCGATTGAATTCACGCTCGTTTACAACTTTATTCGCACAAAAATATCTTTTTTTTTATACGATTCAACGTTCGATTAAACAGAGAGATTCCGAAGTAAAAGCGCACTTTTCGCCGCCATTGCACTTTGCAACTTGGTTTCGCTTGTTTTATTCCGATTTCGCTCCGAACTCCGGCTTAACATTGTTTACTCCGCAGAATCTCATTCTCTATCGGGGAATGTTTCGACGCAGACCTTTCAGTATTCAACCATTTTATGGAATGGAAATAGCAACGCATCTGCGATGGAATCCATGTTCTGTATGAAGTTGATTACAGATGTCCATGGGCGGTGGAGACCGTTACCATCAGGTGCACTGCATACTCGTTTGCTACTTCAGACAAATAAAAAAAAAACGTATGTCTCTCGTATCGTTAGTGGTCACTACCACCCATGAAATGAAATAAAATGTCCTTATATTATATAGGCCTACGGGTCACTTACAAATTGTTAGTTACAATTTTGCTTACACTACCTCACCTGAGAGGATCCAGCAAGGAACTCAGCGGGTTTGCTTTACTGTTTGTATATATTATTTTTTTAACCATCATGTTTTTAACACAAAAATAAAAGCTAGCTAGAGTATGTTAGCTGAATACGGTCATTGCGGCGTTTTGATAAACTTTCACACACTTTCAAAAATATTATAGAAATAATACACATAATATATAATATTCTCGCGACGTTACTCTATAGAAAGCAAGAAATAATTGATTTCTAAACAACACATTAGTTTCGGAAAATCAAGGAAAGCCTCCATTTGAACATTAAACCTTTTGAAAACTTCAGAGTTATAGAGCAGCAAAAGTCGATTAGCGGAATTTTAATTAAAATTTCTTTCGTTTCTTCATCCTTTACAAACCTCGAAGATTAGTTTAGAGGACTAAGTTGGGACGCTTTAGATAAGTATATCTTTTTTTTTATCCATCTGAAGTAGCAAATGAGCATGCAGTCCACCTGATGGTACGTGGGCACTGCCAGTCGTGGACATCTGTAAGCAACTTCATATAGAACACGGGTTTTATCTGAAGTCAATCACAGATGCGTCGATACTCCCGAGGACTATGATGGTCGCCTCATATAAAAGTGAGCCGGCAACCACACCCTTATATCTTAATACAGACTTCACTTCTAAACGGCTAAATTTGGTAGGGAGTTAGTTGACACTCTGGATTAATATATAGGCTACTTTTTAATGTAATTCATACATCGATTTTTTTAACGCGGGTGAAGCTGTAGGGTTCAACTAGTTAGGCATAAAAAGTTATGGCATTGATGCTTCCGAAGAAGAAACACTAAGGATTCTACCGCCTTATAATAGTTTTTTCTTACATAAATCAAGACTTCCCAAGTCTTCAAGTAACAAGTCGTACACTCCGTCCGCAATAAATCACCCCATGTTCAATATGCTCTACTTGTTAATACATTTAACATAGTGACGTCAATTTGACGCCATCTAATCGATACCACTATCATTTATCAAACTCTGCATTAACGTCCGCTACGTTAAACATGCCAGAAAACGTTATAGGAATTTCCCCAAAAGACCTTTAACGCACCCCGTAATGATGTTTTCCTGTTATTTAAGGCTAAATTTAGGCTAAAGGTTTCCTAAAGTTGGTGAGCAAACGAGAAAATAATTATCTAGGTTCCAATAAAAATGAACGTTAGTTTTTACGTGTTGCCAGCGGCAAATATTCATGAAGTTCTAAACGTAAACAAGCAGCTCATGAATACTTGTAACCTAAACCGAAATAATCAGGAGTATTTCATGAAGTCAATCATTTAAATAGTTATAGGACTTAAATCTTGTTTCTATTTTAGAAACAACACCTTCATGTCTATTTGTATCTTTGCCGGTTTGAATTTGTAATCGCTATTTGAGGTGAAATAATCCAGGAAACATCTTGTAATGATTGACGGACGTCAGTCTGACGCATACTCAAAGACTATGATGACTATCTAGGTTGGTGAGGTCTTCTATGCATACAACGTGCTGTAAGAGAATGATTCGTCCCTGTAGTTTCAGGGTCGGAATAGGGATAAGACTAAAAGGCGACTAAAAGGTGCTTCCGGGGTCGCGAGCGGCTAGAGGCAACCCCAGGAAGGACGGCGGCATGTGTGGTCGCATATCGTCGTAAAGACCAGACGGAGTCGTGGCCCCAGCCGCTCACCTGAGAGGAGCCCGATGAGGCAACGCGTTCAGAAGACTCCGATTGCGTTCCTACGATCCTGCAGTCCTCCTTGTAGCGCCTGTTTATAACAAAAAAGTAGAGAATTGTCCCTTTAGCTTTGAGCCCAAAACAGGCAATTAAAAGGGGCCTTCCGGGCGGGCGGCAACGTTGGTAGCTCGAACCGCCTAACCAGCGACTACGGAAAGGAATGTGGTATAGTTGTTTGCATGCCGTAGTAAACACCAGACTTTGTATTGGACATCTGCGCGGTAATACGCTATCGGGTAAAAATCTCACATGATCTCGCGTTATTCCCCCGTCGATCTTTATAGGTTTAAACGCTTTCTACACTCATAGCCCCACAGTAGGATTTTCTCCTGTGTCGTGGGTGCCATGGACACACACAAAGACGAATAAACAAACACCCAGACCCAGAACAAGAATCTAAACTCATCATTCAGATACCTGTCTGGTCGGGAATCGAACCCGGGACCCACTGCGTGTCAGACCGGTATGGTAACCGCTGCGCCACGCGGGTCGTCAGGTTTTGCCTCGAAAACAAAAAAACAAGCTCAGATATCTGTACCGAGCCACTGCAGCTAGACAATAAGAATATCTTCCACCTAAAACTGTAATGTGTATGAAAAATCTGTGCATTAGGAAAACGGAGTATTATCATACAAGGAAACTGCTCCATAAATCCCAAGCAAAGAAACCGACGGACGGACAAATGGGCTGTCTCACTCAACGTCGTATCTAAACAGCTCATGTTTATCGAGAGCAGATATTCGTGTAGATTTTTAAGCAAACGAGCATGCGTAAGCGGGCACACTGCTTATGAAGAACTTTACTAAATTAAGCAACAGATGCGTAGCTGCTCTGAGGACTAACTAAGAAGGGATCGGATAAGAAGGCCTCTTTAAATCGAAAAACACTACATCTGACTGCTGTTATGAAACAGAAAAGCTTGCAGATTGAAGCTATGAATATCCAACTACCTTAAAATATTCGCTAAGTAAGTATCGCTAAGAAATAATTTCTAAAATATAATCAATTATATTTTGCAATGCTATTGCATGTTAGCACGTATAATGTTATAATCGGTACGGTATATTTGCCAAATAAATTTATTTGCGCCAAAAATAAGTTAAAGATTTGAATTAGAAATAAGATGAGTCCAATAGAAAACCTTCATATTGTCCGATTAACTCATGTAGCTTAGGCAGAGGTGGGAACCACTCTACGAGTGAAATCAAGTGATAATTGAACATTTATAAAACAAACCAAAATTATTCTTATGCGTAAAGTACTCTACATATACTACGATACTAACCATGAAAATATATAAATCTTCATTTAAAATCACAATAATTTTCACGTATTTTTTTATTCAACTTCTGTGATGGTCATGATTTCGGCACCGCTTCTTAAAAGGTTACTAGGACTCAAAAATTATTTATTTATTTATTATTTTATTGCACCTCTTAAAAAAAAGTTACAATAGGGTAAACTTAATGCCTTATGGCATTCTCTACCCGTCAACCCTGGGTGGCTGGAAAATGTGTGGCAGCTGTTAAATTAAAATAACAATAAAATTGGTGATATATTAACTTAACTTAGATACATACACAACATACAATATACATATATATAATATAATATATATAAAATAAATAATTAATAATTATATAAATAAAGAGAAGATATAAATGATCAAGAAACATTAGAGGTGTAAAGGTAATGTTCTCGCACAAGCTTTTTAAACGAAGCCTTACTAGGAGCTTTCCTGATATAAGCGGGCAAGGCGTTCCAAAGCAGATTCCAAATTACCGACGTATCTATCTAATTTTGCTTGTCAACTTGGAATTCATTCGCGGAAATGTATATTTATATTATAAAAACGATCGTAAACCCATTATTGTCTCACTGGGCACGGGTCTTCTCTCAGAATGAGAGAGTTTTAGACCATATTTTACTGCGCTGACAATGTGCGAATTGGTAGCCAAACCTAAAATAACCTCAAATGTAAAATCCTAACACAACATGACCCTTGAAACTCAACAAAACGACAAGGATTAACGCCTGAGCCTCGTAAATTAGACTCGGAAAGGAACACATTTTAAATTGCAAAATTGCTAAAAAACTAGACAACCAACTACAGTTGCAGCATAAATTTTTCAACTAATTACAAAAGAACTGTCAACGTCAGCATTAACTCCACAATAACGGCCTGCAAGCGAAAAGCTTATTTGGAGCGAAACAAACGAGCCAAGAAATTTAATACCCAGTACCCGTCGCTTGTGAGAAATTTACTACAGTTATAAGTTACAGCTATGACTCGGTGACGATTAAAATACAGTTTTGTTTTATGGAAGTAGCTAACGAGCATGCAGCCCATTCGTAAGTGGCTACTGCTGCCCATGGACATCTTTTATTACAATGAAGTAGCAGACGAGCATGCAGTCCACCTGGTAGTAAGTGACTATGCAATTAAGGACAATAACGTTAATCAAAAAATATTTATCGACATATATCTATGTATTCTATTAATCTTTACGGGAGATAGCGTGGTATGCTACGACCTAAGTGTTCTACTATGTAAATTAAAAAATACTAGTCACCCGTAACAGTCGAACAGTCGAAATTCGACCGTAATTTAAATTAAAAAACTAAACTTCATATTGTCCAAAGTAGCATTAATATTTCTTTAATTTTAATAAATTGTAATAATTTTCAAGTTATCTTGAACGGGCCCCGTTACAGAGGTTTATAAACTAAGCTGCATTTAAAAGCAATAGTGGGTATTTTGACAAAGATATCTGTCAATTTCGACGTTGTATGCTTTCATAGTAAGACATTGTTCTATTTCGTTTGTATGTGTTTGTGTCATATACAAGGTAGTGAGTATAATGTGTTTTTAGTTGAATTTATGTATGTATTATGCAAAAAAAAAATAGCATTGCCAATTCCTTCTCTACATCGACTTTAACCGTGCGTAATTCCACACTCCTGCGCCCGCGGCAAGTATATTAAAAACGAATCACAAGTTTTTGCTTCATGTATTATATAGATGTTCCATTGCTGAGCAATAATCACTTCCCACGCCAAGAGGAGACTTTATGTAATGTTTAAAAAAATCTACATGAACATCAAAAATCCGACATAATAAATCCGTATGAGTGAGCAACAACAAAACGGTCCACCCCAAAAAATATTCGTGAATAGCGAATTTTAAAATCCCATTATTGAGAGTGAACGGACGGCCTGGGAGCGGCGTCTGGAATTTAATTTGGCGCCAAAGAGTTTAGACATAATTAAAAGACTTGGTGCCATTATCCTCCAGAGGCTTTGTGCGACGCCGGGAGAGTTCTCAACATATTGTTGGAACCCGAATCCTTCCTTAAAGCCTTTTGAAACTTTAAATAGTGTTGAAAGCAGTGTGAGCCTAATGGTCGGAACTCGGCTCCTCAATCTAGTGTCCGAAGTTTGATTCTAGACTCGTAACACTATGTTAAAAATTATGTGCATTTTAGAAATTAATGACTACTGTACGGCGAACGAAAAAATTGTGAGGAAACCTGTATACCATTTTTAAAGGTTCACGTCAACCCATTATTGTCCCACTGATGGGCACGGGTCTTGTCTCAGAATGAGAGAGTTTAGGCCATAGTCCACCACGCTGGTCAAGGTCGAATTGGTGGACTTCACACACCTCCGAAAACTTTTTTTTTTTTTTTTCAAGAACTCTCGGGTGTGTAGGTTTTCTCACGATGTTTTCCTTCACCGAAAAGCAGTGATAATTAATTTATAATACGCACATAAATCAGTGGTGCGTGCCTGGGTTTGAACCTCGGACCTCCCGATCGAGAGGGCAAGTTTCAACCATTAGGCTATCACTGCTATTTTAAAGGTTGAATGAATGAATGAATGAATGCTTTATTCACAGTAACTACATGTTGCACACAATATAAAGCGTTTTATAGAAACACAAACACAAAAAGAAATGGCTATAAATTGTATAAAGTAAGTAAGATAAAAAGTGACAATAATTTAATGCAACACAATCAGTGACTGCGAACAGGTACAGACTCAGCGAATACCACAGCTAGGAAGACCATGCCGTGATGCTGATTTTCACTCTGTCCTTTTGTTATAGAGTAACTTGGACGGCTGTTTCAAGTTAATTTCGTTTTTGTTGTTGTGACATGTTGTTCTTATCTATTCAAGTCATATTGTTATTATCTATTTAAGTCGCCTGGATGCTTAAGTTGCTGTTGTTGTGGTTGTTGAAGTTTATTTTGCACTTGGCCAGTCCGATTGGCTGAAACTCTCTAATTCTGAGAGAAAACTCGTGTCTGGCAGTGAGACAATAATGGATTAATTATGAAATAGTATCGTACGGACTACGGCGCGATAGCGTCTACTCGGTACTCCTTATCGCATTTGTTTTATTATCCCTAATATCCCTAATCCCTAATAATATTATAAATGCGAAAGTAACTCTGTCTGTCTGTCTGTCTGTCTGTCTGTCTGTTACTCTTTCACGTCAAAACTACTGAACCGATTTTTATGAAATTGTGTACACAGATAGTGGTGACCTTGGGATCTATTATAGGCTACTTTTTATTTCAAAAAATGGGTTGAAAATGTTAAAATCGAGCATAAATGTTTGTATGGTAGTTCGTTTTTGACAAAGATCTGTACTAATAATTCCGTCAAGGGGTATCATAGATTTGATTAAAAACTTATGTGAATAATAAAACATTAAAAAATATTGATTTTGAGTCGACAACATATATCCGTAAAACTCGGTATGTCGCGAATTTTGTTAAATTCCAATGCAAATGACAATCTCCATATTGGCATTTGACAAAGAGGTGTACTAATAATTCCGTCAAGGGGTATGATAGGTTTGATTAAAAACTTATGTGATTAATAAAACATTAAAAAATATTGATTTTGAGTCGACAACGTATATCCGTAAAACTCGGTATGTCGCGAATTTTGTTAAATTACAATGCAAATGACAATCGCCATATTGGTCATTTCGCCTGGACGTCATTGTGAGTTCGTTCAGAAATAATACATTTAAGTTAATAACAATTAATTATCATTCAAATAGATGTGATATAAATTTGATTTAATTTACCCTTAATATGGGTTTATAATATGAAAATGTATTTAAAATGCGAAAGATACGAATAAAATTACGAGGAATTCCCGATGAGTTAAATATTAGGTATACTTGCGCTATCTATCATTGTTCTGTTGAATTACGTTGAATGAACATTTGATAGATGGCGTTATCTACAATACAACTTCGAAGTAATATCGATAAATTAAATGTTGATGTTGAATTACTAATAATTCCGTCAAGGGCTACGAAACACTGGTTTGCAAACTTAAATATAAAATAAATTCACGATAGCATATCTATATCTCTTATGGTTAACTCACAATAATTATTTTTATGTTCCATATTTTAACTAAAAACAATATGTTATTTTCGAGTCTGTTGTCTTTTGTTTAGTATTTAATTAGTCCATATGTAAATAAATGCATTCGTTAGCTTCGTAATTATAACAAAGATCGAAATTGTCTTTTACACTGTATGCATTAAATAAATACGTTTAAAGTTATTAGAGATATCAAATTATATAATTTCCTTCAAGGGGTACGATAATAAAATTCCGTCAAGAGGCAAGATAGACTTGATTGAAAACTTATCTCAATAATAAAACATTAAAAAATATTGATTTTGAGTCGACAACATACATATATCTGTAAAACTCGGTAGGTATATCGCGACTTTTGTTTAATTCCAAAGTCCAACTATCGCCATATTAGCCATTTTGCCCTGATGGCATCCTGATCCTTTGTTCATTATGAAACAATACATACCTATAAATCGATAACAATTAATTATCATACAAATAAATGTGATATAAATTTGATTTAATTTACCCACAATATAAAATTACGAGGAATTACCGATGAGTTATATATTAGGTATACTTGCGCCATCTATCCACAACTATGTTGAATTACATTGAATGCGATAGGTGGCGTTATTTACAAAACAACTACGAAGTCTATCGTTAAAAATGTTGATGTTGAATACTAATAATCCCGTCAAGGGCTACGAAACACTGGATTGCAACCTTAAATATAAAATCAATCCGCGATAGTATATCTCTATAACTTATGGTTAAGTCACAATATTTTTTTTTATGGTTTCAACTAAAAATATTACGTTAAACTCGAGTGTGTTTTCTTCTGTTCGGTATAAATCCTTATATAAATAAATGCATTCGTTAGCTTTTACACTATATGCATCAAATAAATACTTTTAAAGATATTAGAGATTTAAAAAAAATTTTAAACAAAAAATACAACCGACTTCCATGCCACATAAAAGTAAAAAATAATTTAAATACATGTTGGTTTAGAGCAAACACAGTACTTAGCACATAGTCCCGAAGTCGGCGCTCATATAAGATACATGTAGTTTCGTCATGATCCAGCAAAATATGGTGAGCGCCGACTTCGGAACTATGTACTAAGTACTGTGTTTGCTCTAAACCAACATGTATTTAAATTATTTTTTACTTTTATGTGGCATGGAAGTCGGTTGTATTTTTTGTTTAAAAATTTTTTTTTCACGCTTTTCAGTCACGATAAAATCAGTTATGGCTGTTGCTAGTCGTCTGCTAACCGGATGAATAAAATTAATTATTCGTCCGATTTTCGGATGAATAAAATTATGTGCTGACGTCATCATCTAAAAATAGACTTCTTTGACACAACCGGTCGGGGGCGCTACCGCGCCCCCTCCCTTAGATTCTGAATTAGAAAAATCTGTTCGAACCTAACCTAACCGAATAAAACAACTTTTTCTGAGTAAACATTTATTTAAAGAATAGACCTATAATTATCAATATTTAAAGTAGAAAAAGTAATATAAACCTTATAACTAAGAGTATAATTCAACTGATACTGATAAAAATAATTTTGACTATCCTTAGTTGGAAAACCAATACCATCAAAACCAATTTAAGTTCGGGCAGCATGGTCGTTATTCACTACATCAGGTGTACCCATAGCTTTACACAATTTATTAATCTCAGTAATATGATTTAACTCACCAGTTTCAATACGTTTTTTATTACGAGGATAATAAGTATGTTTAATATACAGACCATTTTTATTACGAATTTACCGTTTAGCGGACGATTAATTTATTTTATTCATCCGATTACGGGACGACTAGACACTTCGATCAGTTATACGAGACCGTGTAATACATAGTATCCATAAGACTGCATAGTGCATACATAAATGGAAACGGTAATTTAAAATCAACCTTAAATAACAAAAGCCTAAGCGATATCTTACATTACTGGCACAGTGCATGTGAACTGAGCGCAACCGCTCGCAGGGCGCTACCGCGCCCTGCTCGCTTAGTTTCTATATTTTCTTTTAAGTTCCAACCTAACCTAACCCATCCTATGTAAAAAGGTTGGCAGTACTCCTGCATCGTCCAGGTAATTGTATTCAAAGTGGAATTTGTGATCATAATTATGTCCTTTCCGGAACTCGTTGTTTGTATTGCGAACAATAATTACCAAACACACATACTTTAGGCAGGCTGTATACCTATATTATTAGGGTTAAAGAGGTGAAGGAAACTTTATTAATCGTTGCCTCTGTTTATGGAACTCCTAATATATTCATAAGGGCCATATTACTATCACCTGTGGGTTAGACAGGCAGTACCACTGAATAAAAGCCCAGTTAAAGATAACGGTTTTCATAAGTCATCTCTTCTTAGCAATTCTTCAATAAATCCTTAAACACTAAATAGCCAACTTCTATAGCTTGGGCTTACAGTACCCTGCATCATAAGGGTCGAGGAGTTCAAGGTCAATTTTCTTATCATACGTCTTTGCTTTGTTAATATATTACAATTCCATAAGTATCAAATGGCCAACGCCTATGCTTTAAGCCTGAAGTACCCGTGCATCATCAAGGCTGAAGAGTTGAAGGTCAAAACTATCATGTTATATCTTTGCCTAGTAATCTCATTACATATACGTAAGCACCATATGGCCAACGCCTATGGTTTAGGCTTGAAGGACCCCAGCATTATCAGGGTTGAGGAGTTGAAGGTCAAATTTTTCATGCCATATCTTTTCGTAGTAATCTCATTACATACACGTAAGTAACAGATGGCCAACTTCTATGGCTTGGGCTTGCAGTACCCTGCATCATGAGGGTTGAGGAGTTGAAGGTCGATTTTAATATTATACGTCTTTACTTTGTAAATATATTACATACCCATAAGCAACAAATGGCCAACGCCTATAGTTTAAGCCTGAAGTACCCCTGCATCATCAGAGTTGAGGAGTCGAAGGTCAAATTTTTCATCTTTTATCTTTGCTTAGTAATCTTATCAGATATACGTAGCGATCATGTAGCTAACGCCTATAGTTTAAGCTTGAAGCACCCCAACATCATCAGGATTGAGGAGTTGATGGTCCAATTTTCCACTGTATATAACCATTTTTCTAATGTTCTACCTTACATTTTTTAAATATCATTTTGAATGCGTAAGGATGAAATAGCTAAGTTTTATGGCTTAGGCATTCAATACCCCTGCATCATCAGGATTGAGGAGTTGAAGGTCCAATTTTTCGTTGTATACCTTTGCTTAGCAATGTTATTACAAATCCGTGAGCAACAAATGTCTAACGTTTATGGTTTAAGCCTGCAGTACCCCTGCATCATCAGGGTTGAAGAGTTCAAGGTCAAATTTGTCATCGTACATCTTTGCCTTGCTATCTTATTATATATCCGTAAGCAACAAATGGCCATCACCTACGGCTTTTGCTTACAGCACCCTGCATCATCAGGGTTGAGGAGTTGAAGGTCAATTTTTTTATAATATGTCTTTGCTTAGTATTGTTATTACACACCCATAAGCACCAAATAGTCAACCCCTATGGTTTAGGCTTGAGGCACCCCTGCATCATCAGGATTGAGGAGTTGAAGGTCAAATTTTTCATCACATGTCTCTGCTTAGTAGTCTTATTACATATATGTAAGCACCAAATAGCTAATGTTATAGTTTAGGATAGCTGTAACCCTGCATCATCAGGATCGAAGAGTTGAAGGTCAAACTTTTCGTCAACCTATATAAACATAGATATATAATACATATTCCAAGTTTCATAAGAATCGAATCGGCAGAAGCCGAGTTATCTCAAATTATCTAAAAAACTTGAGGAGTGGTGGTGGTTTCCACCCCATAACTCAAAGAGTTAAGCATCACAGCATACCCATGTCCAAGAGAAAAAGTTGCGTGACAAAATTTCCTATCAAATGAAAGAAAGAAAATGGAAATCGGTTCAGAAACACCCAAGTTATTCAAGATTTTAAGAAACCGACATTTTCCAATTTTCCGGGAAAACCGCCGGAAGGTTTTCATTTTCCTCAATATGGGACTGCCTGTGAAACTAGCCGCATACAATGTCGTATGAATCGTGTCGGTAGGTCGACGATTTCTAGCCATTTCGCCCGAACATACATAAAAAAAAAAAAAAAAAAAAAAAAAAAATATACGTGACGAATAGATAACCTCTTTCCTTTGGGAAGTCGGTTAGAAATAATAAAGATCGCGATGTGTCTCTCGGCAGGGGTAGGGAACCGTCTCGCTCGCGCATGCTAATACAAGCCGGCCGCCGATGCGTGTGCATTATTATAGTAATCTGACCACTTGATAGTGTCCAGTGTTGAGTAGGATACGAATGTTAAATGAGTTTGTAAGAGTAGCGTCTTTTTGTACTAGACCAGTACAAACATTGCACTTCACCCTGCAGCATCACCTTGAGAACTTTTAAACATAGGTACTACAGAAAAGTTAAAATCAATCTTTGTAATCGATGCGTTTTGGTTTAAATGTGAAGGAGGATTTGGTTTACAAGGTGCTTCTTGGTATTGTGTGACCACTAAGATTGCTAATTAATTCAAAAGGTTGTGGAATAACATAATTATAGACTACTTTTTATCATATAATTTCAACGGGGTCGAAATTTGTGCGGGAAAAACTTTGCGATACACTCACTTTTACGCGGGCGAAGCCGCGGGTACAGCTAGTTATTCAATATATTTAACTTAATTCATGTAATTTAATTTCCTCCTTTTGTCTATAGATAACGGTGTCTACGTTCCATTATGTAGCTCGTCTACCTAGTCGGTAGGACCGATGGGCGAGCCCGTCCCTGTAGCTCCGGGATCAGAATAGGGCTACGGCGTCCCCTGCCTGTCGTAAGAGGCGACTAAGGGGCTTCCGGGGTTGCAGACGGCTAGAGTGGGAGCTCGAACTGTTCGGTCAGGCAATCCCGTGAAGGACGGCGGTATGTGTGGTCGCATACCGTCGTAAAGACTAGACGGAGCGGTGGGCCCCGCCGCCCATCTGGGAGGAGCCCGATGGGGCAACGCGCTCGGACGATTCCGGTTGAAATCGTTTCGAGATCCCGGAGTCCTCCTTTTTAGCGCCGAGGACGGCCACCGGGAGTGTTTTAGTGCGGTAAAAATCCCACATAACCCTGCGTCGCTCCCACGGCGTCGGGTAGTTGGGTACCTTTTGAAGTTTCCCCCTCGAACAAAAAAAACTTCCGATGGGCAAAATACTAAAAGAAATATAATATAAATTAAATTATATTATTTCACTTTTTGGAGTTTGTCCATAATATATAATAGGGCTTATAAGATGTTTGTGAAGTATTAAACGCTTTTTGCTGACCGGTTGGCAAACAAATTTACGTTGAAGTAGGACGTATTTAAATAGACGTCACTTGCAACGGTTAGGTACTACAAGAACGCAAGAATTTACTCTTTCCATACTCATACGCTTTCTACACTCACAGCCCCCACACTAGGATTTTCTCCTATGTCGTGGGTACCATGGACACAAGACGAATACACAAACACCTAGACCCAGAACATGAATCTAAACTCATCATTCAGATACCTGTCTGGCCGGGAATCGAACCCGTGACTCATTACGCGTCAGACAGGTATGGTAACCGCTTCACCACGTGGTTCGTCACTTTAAAATAAACCAGTGACCTATAATCGACTCTATTACATCATATGAACTAGAAACTAGTGAGGATTCAACTAGAAATGAAGCTATTGATCCGACACCCGCAGCATGCAAGGCGTACATAACTCGTAAGAGCAACTAAGGACTTAGCCAAGTAACTTGGCTCTCGGAAACTTTACCACGTGAACGCCTGCTTGGTGCTGGAAACTAAGAACTCTGACAAATGCATAAACTTCCCACTTTGCCAGGTTTAGGTGAGCACATGGGAACTCTAAACAGATGCGCCATTTTAGGCCCGCGTATCTGCTTCATAAAACTAAGAAAAGTCAAGTAAACGACTTTTAATATCTTTATATAGCGATAAGATATACGGGCTAGCTATAGTAAAGCTGTCTTACATGAATATTTACAAGAGGAGTCGGCAATTAATCGCCTGCTTTTAAAGAGTATTTAGGCAAAATATTTTAAAGTTTACCGAATCTTAATTACATTCTCGGGAGTTCTTTATCAGGATATTTTTTAAGATGATCGAACCGAAAATGTGGTTCATTTTACTTATGATAAATTTTACTGATAAACTGCAATAATGTCATCCATCCATGACCCCTTTGACGTCCACTGCTGGCCGTAGCCCTCTCCTAAATAACGCCACTCCAACCGGTCTTGTGCCATCTGAATCCAAAGGTTTCGTGCTGTCTTCTTAAGGTCATTATATACACTAGTCGTGCCCTTGACATCACTGAGATTTAAAAAAAAAACACGTGTATATACATGTATGATCTACTGCATGACAAAATAATGAACAAACATGCATACATATGCTCAAAGAGCAATACCTACATTCTGACACATTCGGAAGAAAAGGCTAATATAAATGTTTTGATGTACACGAGAACAAATTTAAATTAACTTTCCACGTTAGTCAACTGTAAAGTTATTTAATACTTCATTTTCTCCGTCGGCGTCTGATGCTAAAATCGACAACATTAAGTACCCTATTAACTTTTGAAATACTTTTAATGAAACTCAATTAGCTGTCCCGTTCAAAGAAACTTCTAGTTGCAGTAGTAACAG
The DNA here is from genome assembly GCA_949699795.1 of Spicauda simplicius. Lineage (NCBI taxonomy): Eukaryota > Metazoa > Arthropoda > Insecta > Lepidoptera > Hesperiidae > Spicauda > Spicauda simplicius. The sequence continues at coordinate 21,648,168 of OX453064.1, read as the reverse complement.
GCGTCTGGTACAAACGGTCGTGCAACTTCATGGAACTGACTAATTAACTCCCATTCTCCCCTCCACCTCCCTTTTTCAAAAGTTTCTCCAGAGTGATGTTACGTATTTTCCACTCAGAATAACGTTGTTTTGAATCAATCCGTTGATTTAATTAACTTTGTGACTTTGTAGCAATTTTGGATAAACGGCATTTTTTTTAAAACATTTTTTTTAAAACGGCATTAAAGATTTTAGACAAAAGTAATTAGATTTTAACAGTATTAGTTTTCTTACAATTAGTGATTAGTTACAGTCATCATTTTATATAATGCACATTTCTTTTTGGTTGATAACATATTTGATACTAGCTGTACCCGCGGCTTCGCCCGCGTAAAAATGAGTGTATCGCAAAGTTTTTCCCGCACAAATCTCGACCCCGTTGAAATTATATGATAAACAGTAGTCTATAATTATGTTATTCCACAACCTTTTCTATAGTGCAAGTCCTATACAAATGAGTTTAGCCACTCGGCCGGCGATTACCCGGACATACAAAGAGTGAAGAAACGAATTTAAAGTATGTATTTGTGGTTAGGATCATAATTGTTATGTAAAAATATTTTAAAAATTAGACAAATTAAAATTGGAATTTTAAAATAAAAACTATTTAACAAAAAATATCTACCGACTTCCATGTCACAAAAAAGTAAAAAATAATTTAAATATATTTTGGTCTAGAACATACTCAGTACTTAGTACATAGTCCTGAAGTCGGTGCTCGACATATTTCGCTGGACGACGGTAACTACGTCCTATATGAGCACCGACTTCAGAACTATGTACTAAGTACTGAGTATGTTCTAGACCAAAATATATTTAAATTATTTTTTACTTTTTTGTGACATGGAAGTCGGTAGATATTTTTTGTTAAAAAGTTTTTATTTTACACTTTTTAGTGACTATATTTTTATGTTTGTATTTAAATAAAGCCTCTAAGTTTGCTTTGTGCATCTACATATTCACAAAAATTAAACATAAAACACTTTTACAATTCATACAAACAGGGCGCCCCCTCTGGAAGTACCCCTCCATCATCAGGGTTGAGGAGTTGAAGGTCAAATTTTTCATCTTATATTGTTGCTTAGTAATCTTATAACATATACGTTAGTACCAGGTGGCTAACTTCTATGGCTCAGGCTTGCAGTACCCTGCATCATCAGGGTTTAGGAGTTGAAGGTCAAAATTTTAATTTTGTGCCTCTGTTTGGTATTATTTTTACATACCCGTAAGCACCAAATTGCCAACTCCTATGGTTTAGAATTGAAGTACCCCTTCATCATCAGGGTCGAGGAGTTGAAGGTCAAAATTTTAATTTTGTGCCTCTGCTTAGTATTATTTTTACATAACCGTAAGCACCAAATTGCCAACTCCTATGGTTTAGGATTGAAGTACCCCTTCATCATCAGGGTTGAGGAGTTGAAGGTCAAATTTTTGATTTTATATTTTTGCTTAGTATTTTCTTTACATAACCGTAAGCACCAAATTGCCAACTTCTATGGTTTAGGATTGAAGTACCCCTCCATCATCAGGGTTGAGGAGTTGAAGGTCAAATTTTTCATCTTATGTTTTTGCTCAGTAATCTTATAACATATACGTAAGCACCAAATGGCTTATTCCTATGGTTTTGGCTTTAAGTACCCCTGCATCATCAGGGTTGAGGAGTTGAAGGTCAAATTTTTGTCCCATGAATTTGCTTAACAATTTCATTATATATTCGCAAACATCAAACGACCAACTTTTATAGTTCAGGCTAGCAGTACCCCTGCATCATCAGGATTGAAGAGTTGAAGGTCAAATTTTTCATAGTAAATACCTACATAGTAATTTTATTCTATATTTTACTCAATTGGACTTCTCCAGCTAAGGTTCGGCCGACTATCACTAATTTTATTATTTTGCTCCAAAAAGTTGAAGATCCTATGATTAGAACCTTATCAAACTCTTATCAGACTACCCCTGGAGTACATCCTTTCTAATAAAAAAAGAATCATCAAAATCGGTTGGCGGGATATTGAGTTATTCATACATTTATCGCGTACATTGAAAATGCAAATTTAAGACTTATGCGTTTTTCTTATGGATGCCCTAGTCAAAAAAATACTAAAAAAAAATGGGACCCTATGACACGCACTACCTTTCAAATAAAAAAAAATCATCTAAATCGGTTCACCCAGTCCGGAGAAATGAGGTAACAAATATAAAAAAAAAAAAAAAAAATAAAAATACAGACGAATTGATAACCTCCTCCTTTTTGGTAGTCGGTTAATTAGTGTTTCGTCGCCCTTGACGGAATTATTAGTATTCAACATCAACATTTAATTTATCGATAGACTTCGTAGTTGTTTTGTAAATAACGCCACCTATCGTATTCAATACATTCAATGTAATTCAACATAGTAGTGGATAGATGGCGCAAGTATACCTAATATATAACTCATCGGTAATTATCGTATCGGTAAAATTAAATCAAATTTATATCACATTTATTTGTATGATAATTAATTGTTATCGATTTATAGGTATGTATTATATTTCATAATGAACTAAGGATCAGGATGACATCAGGGCAAAATGGCTAATATGGCGATAGTTGGAATTTGGAATTAAACAAAAGTCGCGATACACCGAGTAAACAACTTCCGACAGAAGGACGGACGAATTACACCACGGACACGTAATGAAACACGTCAAATCAGTGCGAAACTTAATTAAATAAACAATTATGCCGAGGTCTTATAGAATCGGTGCGTGATCTCGAAAGCGTGTTTCAGGCCACTTTTGTAGCGTCATCTAGTTCATTGTTGGCGAACTAAATACATTAACACCGAGTTTACAGATATATGTATGCTGTCGACTCAAAATCAATATTTTTTAATGTTTTATTAATGAGATAAGTTTTCAATCAAGTCTATCTTGCCCCTTGACGGAATTTTATTATCGTACCCTTTGAAGGAAATTATATAATTTGATATCTCTAATAACTATAAACGTATTTATTTGATGCATACAGTGTAAAAGACAATTTTGATCTTTGTTATAATTACGAAGCTAACGAATGCATTTATTTACATAAGGATTAATACTGTGCAGCGGACAACAGACTCGAAAATGACGTTTATTTTTAGTTATAACATGGAACATAAAAATAATTATTGTGAGTTAACTATATGAGATATAGATATTATGCTATCGTGGATTTATTTTATATTTAAGTTTGCAAACCAGTGTTTCGTAGCCCTTGACGGAATTATTAGTAACTCAACATCAACATTTAACTTATCGATATTACTTTGTAGTTGTATTGTAGATAACGCCATCTATCAAATGTTCATTCAACGTAATTCAACAGAACAGTGATAGATAGCGCAAGTATACCTAATATTTAGCTCATCGGGAATTCCAAGTAATATTATTCGTATCTTTCGCATTATAAATACATTTTCATATTATAAACCCATATTATGGGTAAATTAAATCAAATTTATCTATTTGATTTATCTATTTGAATGATAATTAATTGTTACCAATTTAAATGTATTATTTCTGAACGAACTCACGATGACGTCCAGGCCAAATGGCCAATATGGCGATTGTCATTTGCATTGTAATTTAACAAAATTCGCGACATATCGAGTTTTACGGATATATGTTGTCGACTCAAAATCAATATTTTTTAATGTTTTATTATTCACATAAGTTTTTAATCAAATCTATCATACCCCTTGACGGAATTATTAGTACACCTCTTTGTCAAAAGCCAATAAGGAGATTGTCATTTGCATTGGAATTTAACAAAATTCGCGACATACCCTGTTTTACGGATATATGTTTTCGACTCAAAATCAATATTTTTGAATGTTTTATTATTCACTTATGTTTAGTACAACTCTTTGTCAAAAACGAACTACCATACAAACATTTATGCTCGATTTTAACATTTTCAACCCATTTTTTGAAATAAAAAGTAGCCTATAATGGATCCCAAGGTCACCACTATCTGTGTACATAATTTCATAAAAATCGGTTCAGTAGTTTTGTCGTGAAAGAGTAACAGACAGACAGACAGACAGAGTTACTTTCGCATTTATAATATTAGTAGGGATTGGTTGTATTAACAATATCGGGATATACTTTTTCAACTAACTCCTCCACATTTAAACGAAGACGTATCGATATAAAGATTGATTTTAACTTTTCCGGATAACAAAGCACTATTATCTACTTGACGTAAATCATTAGAAAATTGGAATATCACTGAACAGCGACATATATCCTAAGTTCATATTTTGTTTCATGTGGTCAAAGATAGGATCTTTTAAGAAGTGCATCGGGATATTTGTGTGCGTAAATCCCGCATTGTTCTTTGTAAAGCAAAAGACATAATCAAAACACTTTTACAATTCATACGAACAGAGCGCACCCGCTCGCAGGGCGCTGCCGCACGCTCGCTTATTTTTTATGTTCTCTTTTAAGTTCCAACCTAACCTAACCCATCCTGTTTAAAAAGCTACAGCTAAATCCAACTCTTAACAGTAACATGACAATACTCCTGCATTTTCAGGGTTGAGGTATTCAAAGTGACACTTTTCATCATAATGTTCTCTCAGGAACGGGTTGTAATGTATTGTAATCAATAAGTACCAAACTCATACGGCTTAAGTAGGTTGTGTACTAAGATTATCAGGGTTGATGAATTTATATGAATACATAGCAGACCCGGCCACACGTTGCTGTGGTTAAAGAAATGTTACATATACAAATTTAAAATTGTGTTATTTCGTATTTGTAAGAAATTAAAATACTACACAGTTGTTAGTAGACAACATGTACCATATAAACTTATAAATAAGGTAAGAAGGGCAGATGGTATTAAATTTTCAACAATGACATTTATAATTTTTTATTAAAAAAAAATTACATTCAATATAATTCAGCACTTCTCGGTGTACAATATTTTTAGTTCACCTGTCTTTATTTATTTAAATTAAAGTGTCGAATAATGAAGCACTATTAATTAAAAAGCAGGAATAGTTTTATTGTTTATTATACTAACTTAAATTATTGTTCACTATACTATACTTCAGTCTAAGTAACCGTCTATGATAACCCCAAAAATTAAAAACAAAGAATATTGAGATTTAACTGTATTGCGATCACCACAACATAAAAACCACGTTAGTTTGTCTTTCCTACATTAAGTACATCGACAAACAAAAGCAAAATAGGTTAGGTAGCGCCACCTAACTGTCACATCAGTACGAATTTAAATGTAATTTGCGTTCAAAAATACTTCATCAAAATAAATGTTTTCTTTAAATAAAGAAAAATTGTTTGCAGTAAACTATGAATAAAAAATAACTTTAAGTAATATTGAGTCAACTGTTCGATTGATATAATTTTACACTTTGTTTTTAGGGATATGTATGTCAGGTGAACGCATCAATATTATTTTATTCTTATTACATGTATTGTTGCCAGTAATAAATTAAAATTGTATGGATTTATTTATTAATAAAATATTTGTCCTTTATCTCTTAAATTGCTTTTAAAATTATTTGTCAATTTTAGTTTAAGGAAATACGAAATTAAAATAAAAAAACTGACTAAGTGAAACGGTATTGATTTATCGATACATTCGGTTCATGTAGATGACCGTAACGTAAACAGCGCCATCTAATATCTCAGACATATTACTATTTCGATTTGGCGGTAACGTGGCATCATCGCAGAATATACTGAGATACCTTTTTATTACTTTAGTAACTTATAAGGATATATTTATATCTGGTTATAATATTAAATTGTATGTCATATGAAATTTTAACAAAGCGCCATTAATACATTCGGTTCATGAAGATGACTGTATCGTAAAGAGCGCCATCTAATATCTCATATACATTATTTAGCGATAAGGTTGCGTATCAACGCAGAATATACTGAGATGGCTATGTATTAGGTACTTTAGTAACCTTTGATCACCAATATTTCTGATCGAAGTTAGTAACTTATACTTATCTTTGGTCATAATATTAAATTGTAGCTTATGTGAAACGGTTGTAATTTTAATAAAGCGCCATTACTTACTTAATCAAGTTAACAGATAACATTACACCGCCATCTGTTATTAGGATTATATAAAGCTAACAGCTGAAGCTAAAAAAATATTTGCAATTATACCTATGAATTAAGATCTTTTTCATCAGAATTTGTGTCTTTGCTTAGTAATTATATTACATACCCGAAAGTACTAAATAGCTAACTTCTATAGCTTAGGCTTGAAGCAAACTTCTATGGCTTAGACTTGAAGTACCCCTGCATCATCAGGGTTGAGGAGTTAAAGGTCAAAATTTTCATCATGGGTCTTTGCTTAGTAATTATATTACATACCTTAAAGCACTAAATAGCTAACTTCTATGGCTTAGGCTTGAAGTACCCCTGCATCATCAGGGTTGAGGAGTTAAAGGTCAAAATTTTCATCATGTGTCTTTGCTTAGTAATTATATTAAATACCTGAAAGCATCATCATCAATCATCAATGCCCATCTCGTATAGTTTAGGCTAGCAGTATCCTTCATCATCAGGGGTGAGGAGTTGAAGGTCGAATTTTTCATTTTGTGTCTTTGGTTAGTAATCATATTACATACCGCAAGCACCAAATGGCCATCTCCTATGGCTTAGGCTTGAAGTAACTCTGCATCATCAGGGTTGAGGAGTTGAAGATCAAATTTTTGTCCCATGAATTTGTTTAACAATCTTATTATATATCCATAAAAACAAATTGACTTACTTCTACGGTTCTGGCTAGCAGTACCCCTGCATCATCAGGATTGAAGAGTTGAAGGTCAATTTTTTTAGGAAATAACTGCTTAGTAATCTCATTCTACATTCAACTCAATTGGACTCCTACAGCTAGGTTTGGCCGAGTATCGCTAATTTAGTTAATTTGCTTCAAAGAAATGGATCCTATGATCAGAACCGTATCAAACTCATCAGAGTACCCTTGAAGTACATTCTTTCAAATAAAGTTAGAAAGAAATTGAGTTATTCATCTATTTATCGCGCACATCGTTAATGCAAATATCAGACTTATGCGCTTTTCATAGGGATGCCACTGTCAAAAGTGAACTAAAAATAAATGAGACCCCGTGACACGCACTACATTTCAAATGAAAAAAAAAATCATCCAAATCCGTTCACCCAGTGCGGAGAAATCGAGTAACAAATATAAAATAAAAAATAAAAATAAAAAAAAATACAGACGAATTGATAACCTCCTACTTTTTGGAAGTCGGTTTAAAACTATGTTTTAAAATAAAAATCAAAGCGAAACACTAAATTTTATTGAGGTGGCCTCAAAATTGACGGACTTTCATAGAAACTTACATGTCCTATTTGGGTTAAATTGGGGGGGGGGGGGGGGGGGTCAGAAAATTCATTCTTAACTGACGTCTACGTCATAAAAGGAACCCCTAGTAAAAATCATATTCGTATCTTTAGCAGCTTAGGCTCTACGATGTTTATTCAATAGATGAGTGAGAGAGCATCCTTTCGTTTTTATATAAGTATATATAGATATAGAAATATAGATTTGTATAGTATCAAATAACATAGGTACACACATAACCAATAAGAATACATAACAAAGGAATACATTTTACAGACCATAACATGTTTAGTTTCAACCAATTCAACTATGCAGTTACTTATCATATTAACACTTATCGAACACAGAATAAATACTGCGTAGTTTTAAATTGATATAACTTTTTTATTTATAAACCGATTTACATAAAATAAACACTAAATGTTAAGTGAAGTTTCCCACAACACATCGACGAAAATTATATTCAAATTGGATAAGCCGTTTCTGAGATTAGCGTTTTCAAACACACAGACAAACAGACAAACAGACAAACAGACAAACAGACAAACAGACAAACAGATAAACAGACAAACAGACAAACAGACAAACAGACAAACAGACAAACAGAAAAGATTTCTAAAAACCATTATTTTGGGTTCTATATCGTTTTAAAGACCTCTAGAAATGGTTTTCACCTAAATTTATTCCATGTACAGACAGCGACCTCTTACAGATTTATTATAGTATAGATAATGCACAATGATTCGTTTTGAAAAAGAACTAATGTACCTATAGTTTATAATACAAAAATCATTATTATAATTAAATCCGTACCCTTAGTAGAGTTTGATTGCATTACCTCAAAAAATATATTTTTGTTAATACAAGTATGTATCTAGTACTCCCGTTTAACCGTGACCATGATCATAATATCAACAAAAAGAAAGTCAAATCCCGTGTATCACGAATACCCGTTACATATTACAATGTGAAAATTCCACGATAATATTAAGAGCAGTGATAGCCTAATGGTTGAAACTTGCCCTCTCGATCGGGAGGTCCGAGGTTCAAACCCAGGCACGCACCAATGATTTATGTGCGTATTAGAAATTCATTATCACTGCTTTTCGGTGAAGGAAAACATCGTGAGAAAACCTACACACCCGAGAGTTCTTAAAAAAAAAAAAGTTCTCGCAGGTGTATGAAGTCCACCAATTCGCACTTGGCCAGCGCGGTGGACTATGGCCTAAAATCTATCATTCTGGGAGAAGACCCGTGCCCAGCAGTGGGCCAATAATGGGTTGATGCGATAGTATAAAATCAAAGTCGCTTCGCGTTGCCTATCCCTATGTATGCTTAGATCTTCAAAGCTACGCTAGGGATTTTGCTTAAATTTATTTAGTACATAGAGTGATTAAAAAGGAATGTTTTTAAATACATGTATAATATTGTAGGGAAACACTGATAATTTTAGATTTTTGTCGGGTCAACTAGTAAATCATAAATCATTGTATACGTCAACATAAATACATTGCAATTACAGAGGTACTCAGTTTTGGTCATGCTGTGAAAAGTACTCTTCGTTTTGAGGAAATGCAATAAACTCATCAGGACACTGGATCAACTTCAAATCAAATCAAATAAATCATTTATTTGCTTTAATATAGGTTCATACAGTTCTTACAATTAATTCTCCACTATATTCCACCTTTAGGGCATGCAAAAATTAAACTTATTTATATATTATTCTAAATCTATTCTTATTATTCTATATCTATTAACTCCAAAACTGTCCTTTGTCAATAGAGCCAGAAAACGCTTCAAATCTTTCCTGCACTATGGCTGTTTACTTTATGTTTAAGTAAACCATCATATAAGCTGGTAACCACCATCTTTCACATGATATTCAGTACAGTTTACTTCGCGGTTTAAACTTTATAGTTCACCTCTTGTAACGTCGAAATGACAAGCGGCTGAACTTTGAGTTATAATCCTCCATTTAATTTACGAGGGATGTGCAATTACAGGAAAACTTTGACAATATCTGTGCTATACGGCACTGGAGGTGTACTATGTAAAGTTGGTTTGATGCCAAATGTCTTGAACGATTCTGTGAGGACGGAGAAAAAACTTTTTTTTTATCTGACTAAAGTAGCAAACGAGCATGAAGATGAAGTCCACCTGATGGTAAGTGGTCACTGCCGCCCATGGACATCTGTAATCAACTACATACAGAACATGGGTTCCATCTAAAGTCAATCACAGATGCGTTGCTACGCCCGAGGCCTATGATGGTCTCCTCATATGAAAATGTGCCGGTTTCTTTACCACTAGCATATATTGCAAATATCTTACAAGTCATCGTGTTCGGTCGAGTTAATTATAAAACATGTTGGTAACATTAAAAAAGCGAAAATTTGTACGGATATATGAGTGCTTCTTACTTTTCACTTAAAAACTACCGGTGGGATTTCGCTGGGGACCTATATAGTTCTCACATAAGCTTTTTTTTGTTGTCGAGGGGGAAAACCTTCAAAAAGGAGCCGAAGCGAACGATGCCGTCACAATAAACCAGTAGAAAATATTTTCTAAACAAAGCTGTGCATACAATATTCACGTAACGAATGGACGCAAACATAAATCAAAACAAAACAAGTTCCAATTAAAATTCGTTTTTATTCGAATATTCAATTAATTTTTGGACAGCGTCTATTAACGCAGCAACATTGAATTAATTGAATTACATAAAACGTGAAAATGTGACGAATTTCTGTGTATGAATTTCGAGTCGCTCGGTCTCTCGGTTCGCCTGAATAACAATACTACTGAATTGAAATAGACAAAAATAGCAGACAAAACTACGTATAAGTACTTCATATCTTCCGGGTATGTATGAGCTAAGTCCTTGTATGTTTTTTTTTTATTTCACTGAAGTAGCAAACGAGCATGCAGTCCACCTGATGGTAAGTGGTCACTGCCGCCCATGGACATCTGTAATCAACTTCATACAGAACATGGGTTCTATCTGAAGTCAATCACAGATGTGTTGCTACTCCCGAGGACTAAGATGGTCGCCTCATATAAAAGTGTACCGGCAACCACACCCTTCCGTCGAAACGCAAGAAATGCTTTACGCTAGAAATAGGTGTACGAACTACACTGGTTCTACCACCTGGTAAATACCACATGGTACGGACCACAAAATAATACTACTGCTTTACTACCACAATGTAATATATGTAATGTAATACATTTTATAAAACTATGATTACATCGAAAATGCATCAAGGGGGCAGAACGAGCATGCTTCGAATGGGGGAGGGGGGTAATTGGACTATGTACTTCATATTGCTTTACTAATAAAAAAAGTGCTACTACTACTAAAAAAAGTACTCGGGGATTGCCGCGGTAAAGCTATTGCATAGCATTTTTATCATCTTATGCAATTATAATTATTTATTTATGCAGTTTTTTTCTTTGATACTATATACTTTCTTACAAACAGTTGCTTACATATTCGTCCCATTGTTGAGCAGCTCGGCTCGATCCGTGCAAACTTCTTACTGTCGTACCATATTAAGTTAAGCGAACGCTCGACCGCGCTACATGGTAGACCGAGTGGACGGTGTTAGGTTTTTTTCGTTACGGAATTTCTTTATTCGGTCGCCGAGCTCAAAGCTACGCAATAGCTTAAACGTAGACGTACGTTAGACGTTTTTACGGCATATTTTTATAACAAAACAGTACACAAAAGACAAATATCTGTGTAGAAAGCCTAGCCAAGGTATCTTCTATATTTAAATCACGGCGCGGTGCACGTGCCGGGAATTGCATTTTATTCGTACAGCCTTCAGCTTGTTTACTTGCTTATATTAGAAATCATTATATTAATACATGAAGCAAAAATTTGTGACGGATTTTTAAGTAATTTGCCGCGGACGGATTAGTATGAAATTTTGCACGGTTATAGTGGACGTAGAGAAGGAGTGCAGAATGTTAATATTTTTTTTAAATAATGCATTTTTCATACATAAAATCAACTAAAAACACATTACACACACTGCCTTGCATTTGTCACAAACACATATGTACTTAGTAAATGAAATAGAACATTCAATGTCTTACTATGAAAAGACACAACGTCAAGAATGTCAGATGACATTTGATTTTTAATTTAAATTACGGTCGAATTTCGGCCGATGCGACGGGCGACTAGTCAATTTTAAAGCGCCTTTTCGCCACAAAATAAGATTTATGTTTACACCAGTTCTTTGAAAATTTAGCTACTTATCTTCAGTATTTTCATATAAGTTTGTGATGATGGATGGATGTTTGTACATTTTCCCGCAAATACACAAAATAAAACAAACTGTAACTGTAACTCAGGTTAACACAGGATACTTTTCGCTGTAGAAAACATAATCCAAGCAAAGCCGCAGAAAAGACCTAGAGGAATAAATGGTTAAAAAACACGCTTTCTACACTCATAGCCCCACAGTAAGATTTTCTCGTGTGTCGTGGGTATCGTGGACATACGCAAGACGAACACAAACACCCAAACCCTTAACAGGAATCTAAACTCATCAGTAATATACCTGGTCTGTCTGGCCGGGAATCGAACCCGGGACCCATTGCGCGTCAGATCGGTATGGTAACCGCTCCGCCACGCAGGTTAAACAATAACATTAGTCGTGTTACTAAGCGGGAATTGGTCTAAACTAAAAACCAAACTTTTATTTCAAAACCTATACGTGATTTAAAACCAAATGCTAATAGCGTAAAGTTTAAACTCCTGCCACCGTGTTGAGCTAAAAGTTATAATATAAGGGCTGCAAAGCATTTTAACCCTTAAACTGAAGCAAGCATAGAGTTTAAAGTCCTATGTATGCTGTTTATTTTATGTTTGCGGTTAAGCGTTAGACGTGTTCAGCACTTGGAATATATTTTAAAATGCGGATTTATTTTATTTTTAAAGGATCCAATTTTGATTGTGCCTGCGAATACCTCACGTATCGTACAATCTCCATGGCTTACCGCAACGAGATCGTCGACGTATTACTATCCTGCTGGTGGGCACAAATTTCTTTTCACTGTACATGGGCGACAGTGACCACTTACCATCAGGTGAACTGTATGCTTGTATGCTACTTTATTCATATAAAAAAGTCAATAACATTTGTATGCGTTACTACTCCCGAATAATACACTTTTATATGAGGCGATCTTCATAGTCCTCAGGAGTAGCAACGCATTTGTGATTGACTTTAGATGAAACCCATGTTCTGTATGAAGTTGATTACAGATGTCCATGGGCGGCAGTGACCACTTACCATCAGGTGGATTGCATGCTCGTATACTACTGCAGTCAGATAAAGAAAAAAAATAATAGAATGGTCGTTATATGTAAGCGAGTCGATACCCACACCTTTCCATCGAAACGCAAAAACTGCTTCACGCTATAAATAAGTGTGGCGTTGGTACCTCCCCGTTCGAAGTACATTGGTTCTACTACCCTGTGACTTAAAATGAAACTCTTGTCTTTCTATATAAAGTTTTGAAGCGTATATCTTGGGTATTTTAAATATTGTACAGAAATAATCGTGAACCTTATAGTACACGTAGACACCAGTATGCCGTACCACCACCACCACCAGTAGCCGAAACTAAGATGTATTTACATCTTAGTTTCGGCTTTACGATTAACACCGCTTTCGTGGCTCTGATCCTAATAAGGCCACACAACAGTCACAGATCAGCAGATGTCGTCAACCCATTATTGTCCCACTACTGGGCACGGGTCTTCTCTCAGAATGAGAGAGTTTAGGCCATAGTCCACCGCGTTGGCCAAGTGCGAATTGGTGGACTTCACACACCTCTGAGAACCTCCTTTTTTTTCAAAGGACTCTCGGGTGTGTAGGTTTTCTCACGATGTTTTCCTTCACCGAAAAGCAGTGATAATTAACGTATAATACGCACATAAATCAGTGGTGCGTGCCTGGGTTTGAACCTCGGACCTCCCGATTGAGAGGGCAAGTTTAAACCATTCGGCTATCACTGCTCGGCAGATACGTTGCTCTTAATTCTATTCATTTCTGCATAGTGTTTACATAAGTATATATTCTAAGGTCCCGTCAAGCTATTTATTTAATTTAATTAGAGTCATGCTGATGCCAGCTTGTGTTGCGGTTCTCGCGTTTCGGTAGTCAGATATCCATGGGAGGCAGTGACCATTCACCATTAGATGGACTATCAGGTCTCCTACTTCAAATTTATGAAAAAGGAAAGGTATATAATTTTACAGTTTTATTGTGCATATATCATAATTTAATATATTTTGATCCGCGTGGTGGAGCGATCTGTATCCTTGTCTGGGTGTTGTGATTTCGTTTTGACGACCGGCGTGGCGGAACGGTTGCCATACCGGTCTGACGCTCAATGGGTCTCTGGTTCGATTCCCGGCGAGGCAGTTATCTGAATGTTGAGTTTAGATACATGTTCTGGTTCTGGGTGTTTGTGTATTCGTTTTGTGTGGGTCCACGGTACCCACGACACAGAAGAAAATCCTAGCGTGGGGCTATGAGTGTAGAGTAGGTATAGAAAGCGTGTCCCTGTAGCCTCGGGGTCAGAATAGGGCTACGGTATCCCCTGCCTGTCGTAAGAGGCGACTAAAAGGGGCTTCCGGGGTTGCAGGCGGCTAGAGTGGGAGCTCGAACCGTTGGGTCAGGCAATCCCGGGAAGGACGGCGGTATGTGTGGTCGCATACCGTTGTAAAGATTAGACGGAGCGGTGGGCCCAGCCGCCCATCTGGGAGGAGCCCGATGGGGCAGCGCGCTCGAGGATTCCGGTTGAAGTCGTTTCGGGATCTCGGAGTCCTCCTTTTCAGCGCCGAGGAAGGCCACCGGGGGGGTTTTAGTGCGGTAAAATCCCATATAACCCTGCGTCGCTCCCACGGCGTCGGGGGGTACCTTTGGAAGGCTTCCCCCTCGAAAACAAAAAAAAAAAAAGGTAGAGAAAGCGTGTTTTTGTGTACATGTCCATTGTACTCACGGAATATGAAAATATCTTACTATAGAGCACATGAATCACACTATGAGTGTATAAAGCCTTATTGTTATATCTAAGTCCAAAATCTAAATACGAGCCACAACTGCCACAGTTGTTCCAAGCTCCGTGTGTCGTGGAAACTATGTAATTGCATCACACTACCTAGCTTTGTGCAATTGTCTCGTCCGAGACGTGTAAGTTAGCACAGAAATGCAAATTAGTCTAGAGATTCAATATTTAAGTTTTAAGTGTGAATAGTTAATACCAGCTACAGTTAAATGCGATCTTGATAAAGAGAGAAAGATAATAAATAATGTTACTAAATTGAAATGAAATGAAATGAAATGTCTTCATTTTGTATAGGCCTACGGGGGCACTTACAAATTGTCAGTTACATTTTTTTTTCTTACACTACCACCGGATCGGAAAACGACCTCAACTGAGAAGATCCGGCAAGAAACTCAGCGAGTTTGTCTTTTTTCTTATTTATATCCATTTTTTTTATAAAATTACAATCATGATTTTTTACGTGGTAATGAAAGTTAGCTCCAGTATCTTGCCTTATACTATAGAAATAACTTTATGAGATATTTTGTCTATATTCGTATTTAACGATAAAGCAGGGAATCCAACAGGTAGTAGTCTCTTTCCTTTTATGGACATTTGCAACACCAGAGGTGTCTCCATGCATTGCCGGCTTTAGAGTAAATGCAGGAGGAGTGGTAGGAAAGAGCAGACAAAACGATTAACAGACCGGAGTTATACCCCCTCGGTGGCCGTCTCCAACGGAACACAGCTGGAGTCCTCCGAGCGCAATGCCTATTTCAGGCTCGTCCCTGGTGAGCGAATACGCTCACCACACCTTCTGTGATTTACGGTGGCGTGCGACCATGCCACTGTCCTTCTTGGGGTCACTTGGCTGGACGGTTCGAGCTCCCACTCTAGCCGCCCTCTACCCTGAAAGCCCCTTTTATTCGCCGGGACTGATACCACCGCCTTAATTATGTCTAGACTCGCATCAACCCATTATTGGCCCATTGCTGGGCACGGGTCTTCTCCCAGAATGAGAGAGTTTAGGCCATAGTCCACCGCGCTGGCCAAGTGCGAATTGGTGGATGTCTAGAGTGATCGGCTCTTAAGTTAAGTTAAGACGAGTGTGATTGCTGGCTCACCTTAAAATGCGAATCCATATCAATTCTTGAGAGTAGCAGCACATCTGTGTCTGACTTCGGCTTGTACCCCTGTTCTATATGAAGATGCTTATTGAAAGCACATAGACGTCTATGACCACATACCATGCAATCGGGTAAAAACAGTTATTTCATTTGGTTCTGCTAAAGAGGAGACTCTCAAAGAATAAAAATACTTTTCTTCTACTTTACTGTTCTATAAACAAAAGTTCTGTGTATCCTAGATTTTTTTAAGATAAAAAATCCAGTGTGCTTGTTTTTGACTAAATATTGCAATTTACTTTACCTCCATATCAAGTATATTTATCTAATTCCTGGAAGAATGGAAGGTGTCTAGTGTGGGACGCTACTTGTGTTGACACACTGGCACCTTCTCATATTAATATCTCTTCCAGGGCAGCCGGTGTCGTGGCGACCGATGCTGAAATCCGCAAGTGCCAGAAATATGGAGATATAATTAAAGATTACTTATTTCTGGCATTTGGCGTGGAAACCATGGGACCGTGGGGATTAAATGCAAAATTATTTTTTAAGCATCTTTCCAAACGTTTGATAGAGTCAACG